>APFE030225670.1:0-14897 GCA_000404065.3 Pinus taeda | reverse complement strand
GATGAACGGTTTGCAAGATATCGACTGCCCTAGTTTGAAGCCGGAAGCTGCTGAATTTGAAGCTGCAACTGCAGAAGTAAAGATTGACTTGCGTGGCTTAGAAGATCTCCTTTTTGGAACTGCACTGTAGGTTCATCTGAACCTCCTCTAAAAGCCGCAACTTCTGGTGGTGGAATGAATTCAATCCGATGAACGGTTTGCAAGATATCGACTGCCCTAGTTTGAAGCCGGAAATTGCTGAAACTGAAGCTGCAACTGCAGAAGTAAAGATTGAATTGCGAGGCCTAGAAGATCTCCTCCTTGGAACTGCGTTGTAGGTTCATCTGAACCTCCTCTAAAAGCCACAACTTCTGGTGGTAGAATGAAGTCAATCCGATGAACGGTTTGCAAGATATCGATTGCCCTAGTTTGAAGCCGGAAACTGCTGAAACTGAAGTTGCAACTGCAGAAGTAAAGATTGACTTGCGAGTCCTAGAATATCTCCTCCTTAGAACTTCGCTGTAGGTTCATCTGAACCTCCTCTGAAATCCGCAACTTCTGGTGGTGGAATTAAGTCAATCCGATGAACGGTTTATAAGATATCGATTGCCCTAGTTTGAAGCCGGAAACTGCTGAAACTGAAGCTGCAACTGCAGAAGTAAAAATTGACCTGCGTGGCCTAGAAGATCTCCTAATCTGAACTGCACTGTAGCTTCATCTAAACCTCCTCTGGAAGATGAAACTTTTGGTGGTGGAATGAAGTCAATCCGACAGTCGGTTTGTGAGATATCGTCTGCTCTAGTTTGATAGTGAAGCCGCTAATGCTGATGCTGCTGATCTAGGGTTTGCTACTGCTAATATGAATCAGATTCATTGTACTATTTCTCTCTGCTGAATTATTGAAGATAAAAGAAGATTTGATCAAAGGGTCTCCCCACACATTTTGGGGTTTGTCCTTGGCTAGCCGCCACATCTTGTGTCTCTTGTCTTGGCTTGTTTTCTGTCGATCGTTTAATGTTCTATCTGCACTTTACTTTATGTACATGTGATTGCTAATCGATGGAATATAATAAGAAAAAGAAGTAAATTGTTATAAGCATAGAACATACCATAACTTAACATCCCTTCCTCAAGCTGTGATCCCAGACGTAGGAAGTGAGGTCAAGACACCTGCTGACAACCTTGTGGTGATATTTTCTCTCCTTGCTAACCTATTGCTTCAAGTAAGGCATCAATGGAAGCAAACTAATAAAGAACCAATCTAATCTACAATACGTGTAATGGAAATATATGTAAAGATCAAATTAACAATGAAGCTATGATTCTATACTAAACATATATGTACAATAAAGAAGAGCCTTGGCTACTAGGGTTGGTCCCTAACCCAAGAGCTTCAGCCCTCTGAGTTAACTCAGTGCTGTCTCAAAACAAACCTCATTCTTATTACCAAAACAACAAATTACATCAATAGAACTTTCAAAAGTATTGCAGCTCGAAAATAATTTATATTTTTTACAATAAAAATCTGAATCCTACTGAGGTCCTAAGCCTCTATACTTATACAACTAAAGTCCCCAACTACTTCCTTAAAATTAGGGAGGCTTGACTCCAAAACTCGAGATAACCTAGTGCTTTGTCTCTCACTTGCTTGGATGCCTTCTAATCCTCATCATTTGGTTTTTTTGCACTCCAATCCGATATGATGAATGGAGGAATATTTGAATGCAGTAGTAGTAAATGAGGAGGATTTACCTCCTACAATCCCTCTCCTTTGTCCCATTCAAGTTTTGACCTTAGTCTTTGCCAAAATTCCCTGATTTTCTACTTTAATCCTGCATTCAATGCATATTAGTCCACAAAGCGTAATATCCAACTCTAACCACCTCATAAGAAAAATATAATAAAAAACACGTAATAAGTTATGAGAAAAGTTTGTTTTAATAAGCTAGGAGGTGAATTAAGGCCCATATAATTACCCAATGATGAGGCTCGTCATCACACCCTACTGAAAGTGTTTCTCATCCCCTGAGCAACTTAATCAATATCCATATCCTTCATGGCTCTAGTGGCCTCTCTGACATCCCATGCCTCTGTTGTGGTCTCCTCCTCTTGTTCATAGAAGCCTTCTTTCTTTTCTACCTCCTCCCACTACCTCTTTTCTTCTTCTTCCTTTCTCCCTTATAGCATCCCTAAGAGTAGCAGTGGACTGAGTTTTAGGCCAATCCAATTGACTTTCAACCTTTGCATAGATTGCTTGTACACATGTGTCCTCTTTAGTGCCTCTTTCAACCTTTGAGGAGAGTGATACTCTCTTATCTTTAAGCTGTATGGGAGTGTGTTCCATCTCCTCAAGCAAGCATGTATGCTATCAACTACTAGAAACCTAAACATGTCCTCAAAATGTGAAATTGCTTGTTCTTGGGCAACAAGATATCTAGTTGCCAGGTGAGGATCATTTGCAATAAAATTATGGGTACTGATGAGGGCCATTGGATTTGATTGTTCATCTCTGATCATAAGAGGTTTAGTTTTCTCTCTTGCTAATATCTGTTTCATCTCTACAGCCCTTGACTCCTCGTGGTTCATCCATGATGCCAAATCCATTAACTGTAAATTTTGTAGCTTGGCATTAGGGTCCCATACATTCATGTCTATTAGGGTCATGTTGTGCAAATAAAACTCAGCCATTTTAGCCCTATCTTCTAATGTACTTTGATCACAAATATCAATGAACTACATGTAGTCCTAAAATGGCACGGTGCCTCTCTGTGCTAGGGTCCTAATCTAGAATTACAGCCACTGTTCTTTGAGGTATAGGGCATAGGATTTAGCTGGCATCCTGCACTGGATTGCTTCCAAAGAGAGACTAGCCCTACATGCCAATTGATTCTCTCTTTCCTGTAGTTTTCCCCTCAACCATGCATTTTCTGCCTTTAGATGATTTCTCATTATGGCCTCTCTGTCTCTCAAGCCACTTAGCTCTCTACCCATCTCCTTGAGTTTCTCTTCCATGTGCCCAATGTCTTCCACCCGCTTTGATTTGGCGATTTGCATCCATCAGTGAGTCCTGGCCCTCTCATTCTTAAGCTCAAAGAATAGTGGGATAGAAAATTTTTGAGGTATGACCCTGCCTCCTTCAATAAACCGGTAATAGGAGTCTAGGTTAGGTGGGGGGCTAGGTTCTTTTGTCTCTGGGTCCTCTTCTTTAGTTTCTTGCTGCTCCCCTACCTTCCTTTCCAATTTTTGTGCCTCCTGTAGGTTCAGTAGAGTATCCTGTAGGATTGTTTTTTTTTCTTGTAGATTTTGATGTGTATCCTGTAGGATTTCCCTTGCTTTAGAGGAAGTTGATCTAGTAGTATGCCTTCTCACATAGGTGATAGAAGACATAGGGGAAGGCATTTTCTCCTTTTGAGTAGGGGAGTCTTCAATCACAATAGAAGTTTTGGTGGATGTTTGGGGTTTCCCCTATCTTATTCTTGTACTTTTTCTTGCTCTAAAATATAATGGGGTCTGCCTCTGTCTTTTTCTTTTTTGCTTGATGGGGGTGCTAAGAGCATTGAGTGCAACAGTTGCCTCTCTCTTAGTGGCTTCTAGAGACACCCCAGTTGACTCGTCCTTGTTTTATATCCCCTCTTTTCCATTTCCTTCTTCACATATGTCCTTCCTTTCTTCTTCTTCTTGTAGATCTTCAACCTCTTTATCAGTTTCCTCCTTAACATCCTCCTCTATTTCTTCATCATCCTCCTTCTCTTTCCCCTCTTCTTCTTCATCTTCATCATTCTCTTCTATTTCATCTCTTTCTTCATCCATCTCATCCTAATCTCCTTCTGTTTATTCCTCTTCCTACTTTACTTCTTCTTCCTCTGCTTCAGTCTTTATCTCTTCCTCTTCACTGATAGTAGGATTAACATCAAATATGAGGGCTTTGATGTCATCCTCTACTGGCATGTCTCTAAAAATTGACCATGTTATAAGAATTCTTGAGGTTTTGGAGGGAATATTCTATAAGGATCCTAATTAACCCATGGTGAGCTAACTATTGGGAATTTCCCTCCTGCACTTTGATGCTTCAGTCTATTAGTGATTGCAGCAGGAATTATGGTATGTTAAGCCTTTGGTGAGGGGGTTTTTCTACTCCAAATCTCAATTCTTCAAGGATCCTAAAATGATAGCCATAGACCACACTATACGTACCCTCACATGAAATGTATTTTGTTAGTTGGTAGCTTACCTCATTCCATGGATATGGAAGACTTTCCCTCCTTACTCCATATTTGTCCTAGTGGGTTCCTCACCTTCTAAAAAGGATTTCCTTTTGGCAACCTCTCTATCTGCTTTGTCTTCTTTCCTCCATGGTATTCCTAGGGGTAGTGTAGTGACTCTCCTGATGAGCTCAGGTGTGAGTTCTATAGAGAGGCCCCTTATCACAATAGTGGCATGGATTCTGGTGAGTGGAATGAGGGAGAGAGAAAATTCTTGATCCACCTCATCATCATACCCTTTGAATTTTTCGAAAAACCCCATCCAATTATGTCTTGTGAAGATTTCAAGCACTTGGGAGTGTTGTTGGATTCTTACAGTGTTGATGGGTTCCCTCCTATCGAATCCTCCTGTCATCTTGGTTGATTAAGTTTGAGGGGATGAGAGGGTTGAGACAATTTCAAATTTAGAACCAAAACAGAAATGATTATGTATTTAATTCCCTTACATAGTAGCTAAATTCACTCAAACTTAGAGGATTTCTGGTTCAGTTACAGAGCCTACCTCTTTATATTGTTTGCAGTGGTCAACTCTTGTGTTATCCCCTCTAAAAATCTTCTCGGCCAATCCTATAGATAGTCTTTGTGTATCCTGTAGGAATTCTTGTGCATGATCTTATAGAAAGTCCTATGCAATCTTGTAGGAATTCCCAAATGACTTGGAGTCGGCAAGAAACCCTTGTACAAGGGTCTTACATGTTGCATACAATGAGCTCTGGGAGCTCTGAGGGCTTGTGGTTCCTACTGGAGCAACATATGACCACAGGGTGACTCACCCTCCCCTGGCTGGTGCGCACTGGAACAAGATGATTCACTCTCTTGTGGAACAAGATGATTCGCTCTCTTGTGGAACAGGATGATTCACTCTCCATTGTAGCAGGATTGATGTGTTCTCCTGTGAGGCTTGGAATGATGTGTTCTCCATGGCAGCCTGGATTGATGTGTTCTCCATGGCGATTGTAGTAGGAGTTGTACCATACTATGACGCTAACTTCGGGTCGGTTGAGACTGGTCTGGGACCAGTGGTACATACTCCGAGACTGACTTCGTGTCAGTGCAGTACTCGTCTGGGACCAGTGAGAGTGGTACATACTATGATGCTGACTTCGGGTCGGTTGAGACTGGTCTGGGACCATTGGTACATACTCTGAGACTGACTTTGTGTCAGTGTAGTACTGGTCTGGGACCAGTGAGAGTGGTACATACTATGACGCTGACTTCGGGTCGGTTGAGACTGGTCTGGGACTAGTGGTACACTCTCTGAGACTGTGATACTGGTTTAGGACCAGTGGAGTTGTACTCACTATGACGCTGACTTCGGATTGGTTGAGACTGGTCTGGGACCAGTGGTACATACTCTGAGACTGACTTTGAGTTAGTATGATACATCCTCGATCATTTCTTCTTCTTCATAATTTGGACAAAAGCAGAGTAGAACAGAACAATGCAAGAGCAGAGCAAAACAGTACAGATCAGTACAGGGCAGAACAAGTCAAAGCAGATTAGGTAGAATTGAGCAAAGTAGGGCAAGGGTCAAGCTATACAGGGCAGTGCATTTGATGGATGAATAGTAACGACTGATAGACAGATTGCAGATGAAGTTCTCCATGGTTGAGAGGGAGTGTTAAAATTGGCAACCAGGGAAAAACTTCATATGGGTCATCTTATTCATGGCTGATAATATTTTTATTAGATTCCTCTCGTCGAGAGGTGTAGGATTGATATAAAGATTATCCGATTCCGATAAGTATTCATGGAGATATGAATTTATTTTGATTATGGAATTATTATCAAGCCGACCTACAACTCATGTAGGCTCAGAAGCCCAACAGTCGCATCTATTCACCCACCAACGTTGTGTATAAATATAAAGGACTTTTCCTCATTTGGACTCACTCATCTCATCACATCTCTCTCTCTACTGCGCAGATATGAGTCTCTTCTCTACTACACTGAAATGGGTCTCTCTCTCTCACACATGTGAAGCCGGAAGCTGCCGAATTTGAAGCTGAAACTGCATAAGTAAAGATTGACTTGCGAGGCCTAGAAGATCTCCTCTTTGGAACTACGCTGTAGTTTCATCTAAACCTCCTCTGAAATCCACAACGTTTTGTGGTGGAATGAAATCAATCTGATGAACGGTTTGCAAGATATCGACTGCCCTAGTTTGAAGCCGGAAACTGCTGAAACTGACGCTGCAACTATAGAAGTAAAGATTGACTTTCGAGGCCTAGAAGATCTCCTCTTTGGAATTGTGTTGTAGGTTCATCTGAACCTCCTCTAAAAGCCGTAGCTTTTGGTGGTGGAATGAAGTCAATCCGATGAGCGATTTGCAAGATATTGACTGCCCTAGTTTGAAGCCGGAAACTACTGAAACTGACGCTGCAACTGCAGAAGTAAAGATTGACTTGTGAGGCCTAGAAGATCTCTTCTTTGGAACTACACTGTAGATTCATCTGAACCTCCTCTGGAAGCCGAAACTTTTGGTGGTGGAATGAAGTCAATCCGACGGTCGGTTTGTGAGATATCGTCTGCCCTAGTTTGCTAATGAAGCCGCTAATGCTGATGCTGCTGATCTAGGGTTTGCTACTGCTGATATGAATCAGATTTATTGTACTATTTCTCTCTGCTGAATTATTGAAGACAAAAGAAGATTTGATCAAAGGGTTTCCCCACACATTGTGGGGTTTGTCCCTGGCTAGCCGCCACATCTTGTGTCTCTTGTCTTGGCTTGTTTTCTATCGATCGTTTAATGTTCTATAAGCACTTTACTTTATATATATGTGATTGCTAATCTATGGAATATAACAAGAAAAAGAAGTAAACCGTTAAAAGCATAGAACATACCATAACTTAACAGGCATAATTCAGACTTGCTAAGTTTTGCATTTAGCTTACTCTCTCTCAATAATTGTAATACTTATCTTAGGTGATCTCCATGCTATTTTTATGTTTTTGAATATACTGCCAGGATATCATCTACAAATACCAATACAAATTTATCTAAATAAAGTCTAAGAACATTATTTATCAAGCACATGAATGTGTTTGGGGCATTTATAAACCTAAATGGCACTAGTGGAAATTTTTAATGGCCATATCTAGTCCTGAAGGTAGCTTTATGATTGTCTTCATCTCCTTGTATCATCAATTCCATGATTTTATAAGTATTCATGTGATATATAGTCTTTTTTGTTGGAACTATTCCCATAATTAGTTCTATAATAAAGTCAATATCTCTTTTGAGTGGTAATCCAAGAAATTCTTCTGGGAAAACATCACTAAAATATTTTAACATGGGGCGGATTTCAAATGGATCTGTATTGCCTTCCAATTCCTTAGTCACGTGGATAACATACAATGCATATCCCTTTCTGATATATCGCTTCAATTGAAGTGCAATTATTTTCCTGAGTGAAATTGGTCTCATTATCCCTTCCAGCATTATCTGCACACCAAAAGTGTTGAAACATTCCAACAGTTTGTTGTAACAGTTGATCAAGTTGGTTTTATGGGTTGTTAACTAGTCCATGTTGATTAAGACATCATGTGATCCCAATGGTAATTAATTTAGAGTTTCCATGGTGGTCATCAACCAATATATAACGAGCACGACTCTATTATGTTTTTCACTTGCCTTTTTGTTCCCGTGGCGAGTTGAGCCATCCATGATTCTCTATGATCTTTCTTTGGTAGTTTACATTTCTCTACAATATTTGGGTTGACATAGCTAAAATTAGAACCTAGGTCAATTAAAATTGAAACAAGTTGGTTAATGACCATACCTTCCATTCGGATTACTACAACTTGTTGGTTTTCCTGCGTGTTTTCTAGTGCAACATGAATTTGGGGTATTTTTTTATCCACATTATTTATTATTGTTGCTTCTTGTACATTAAATAAATTTGTACCGGTATGTTTTTGTTGATGATATATCCTCCACGGATGGTTTTCTCCATAATTCCAACATTGTACAGGCCATTTCCTAGACCCTTATTCTTCTTTTGCTGATTTTGGAGGTTCGTTCATGTTCATTGTTGTGGAGTTTTGTTGTATTTCATTCCTGGTAGTACTGGTGAACTTCTCATTTCTCCCAATTCCTTTGAGGTTCACTAATATGACACATATTCATAGAGATTATCCCGATTATACACTATTGCGGAATACATGCATAATATATAACCTCCTCTACATTGATCATCAATTTACAGAAGCATAAACAATAACATGCACACATAGAAGCATCAATCACACATATCAACACAGTATGGATCAGGGGAAAGCATAAAGCTAAAACCCCCAACTATATGTATATTATATTTATTGAGAACATGTAATAATACATAGTACAATACTCCTCACAAGTACTCAGTACTATCTCCACCTGTTACACACAAACTGGCTCAGATTTGAATCAATCACTGGTTCAAATCTCCCCCGCTGCTTGCCTGCCTCCACTGCGCAATCCTCCATGAGAATAATGATGAATGAATGATCCATATTCGTATTTCCCTTGGATATACCACGCAATCCTCATTGGAAATACTCAATCCCACTAATTCTGCAAATATCATGCACAACTATAGTCACAACTGACAACTGTCTTGCCCTTTCAGTCACCTCTAACACTTGTCTCCACTGAACTGTCCATGCACTGAGTTAATTGATGTATTCTTTAGTTGATTTATGAGTTAATAATTAGTGAATTAATTAATAACTAATTCATATCACTCATCATTTAGTCTATTGATCAGTTATACTAAATACAACTAGTTCAACTAAGTCAAACTGAACACAACTCCATCAACTCCTCAATCAACTCCACAGAACTGAATCATTGAAGTCCTAACTGAAGTCCTTCATGCAATAGCTCAAGTAACCCATAAGAAACATGTATTTCCTTCTGGCAGCTGCATGTGCCACATCCGTAGTTTGAACTGAAGTGCTCCAAGAGGATAAGTTAATGTTTATAGTCCAAATATTATTAAGAGCTAATAATATTCGACTGTTCTATATTTAGACTGGCAGTCTAAAAATAGACTTCGCCCATATGTCTAAAAATAGAATTCCATCTATTTTTACCAACATGACCAATCATCTAGAAATAACATCTTGCAACTCATAGACCATGATCCATATGTATAAAATTAGACATAGTCTAAAAATAGACTTTGCGCCAAAAATAGCCTGCGGGACCACTTAGTAAAGGCAACTTCTTTTCACTAAGATCAATCATCTTGTTGCATTTTCAACATGTAGAAATTTTTAATAATATGACACTTATTCACAGATATTATCCCGATTATACACTAATTGCGGAATAAATCCATAATACATAACCTCCTCTACGTTGATCATCAATTTAGTAGTATTAAGAAACATTCGCATGCGCACATTGAAGCATCAATCACACATATCAACACAGTATGTACCCGGGGAAAGCATAAAGCTGAAAACCCCCAACTATATGTATATTATATTGATTGAGAACATGTAAGAATACATAGTATAATACTCCTCACAAGTACGCAGTACTATCTCCACCTGTTACACACAAACTAGCTCAGATCTGAATTAATCGCTGGCTCAAATCTCCTCCGCTGCTTGCCTGCCTCCACTGCGCAATCCTGCATGAGAATGAATGAGAATCCAAACTCGTTCCAAGTTCTATTTACCTCGGAAAATCACTCACACTAGAAATCACATGAGCACAGGCTATATCACTGGGCATCTACTGAAATTCTCATGGGCATACTCAATCCATTGATTTGTGCAAATCACATGCACAACTGATAGTCACAACTCACCCTTTCACTTACCTCTAACACTTGTCTCCACTGAACTGTCCATGCACTAAGCTAACTGATGTATTCTTCAGTTGCATTATGAGTTAATAATTAGTGAATTAATTAATAACTAATTCACACAACTCATCACTTAGTCCATTGGCCAGTTAGACTAAATACAACTAGTTCAACTAAGTCAAACTGAACACAACTCCATTAAATGCTCATCTAACTCCACAAAACTTAACCACTTGAGTTCTAACTGAATTCCTTCATGCAATAGCTCAGTCAACCCATAGGTAACCACGTGATTCCTTCAGGCAGCTGCATGTGCCACATCTGTAGCTCCAACTGAAGTGCTCCAAGAGAATAAGATAAAGTTTAGAGTCCAAATATTACTAAAGGCTAATAATATTTGACTGTTTCTATTTTTACCTGACAGTCTAAAAATAGACTCTGATCACACTGCTGTGATCCAAAAAATAGAAGTCCATCTATTTTTCCCAACATGACCAATCATCCATAAACAACATCCTGCAACTCATAGACCATGATCCATATGTCTAAAAATAGATATAGTCTAAAAATAGACTTTGCTGTGGGACCACTTAGTGAAGGCGACTCCTTTCCACTAAGCTCCATCATCTTGTTGCATTCTCAACAAGCATTTCTTGTTGCACACTTTTCAACATTCTCCATTTTCCTTTGAGGTTCACCTTATTTTCTTCTTCCAATTTGTTCAAACTCTAGTCATGTGTTTCATCTGTTCATAACATTACCTCATCTTTCGAATGGTATCCTTCAGGTTTCTTCACTCATTAAACTCTATTATTTCCCTTTAAGCATGTGGTAATCCATTGAGATATGTTTTAATGTTTGTCTTCTCATCCTTGATGTAAGTACATACCTCAGTAGCTCCAAAAATGTTCTTGTGTACTCATCAGTTGTCAATTTCCACAATTTGTGCTCATAGAATTATTTGTCCTTGTTGTTATAGTACTTTTTCAAATAGGCACTTCACCCAAAAGTCTTTCTCAAACCTTCTCCATTGAAACCCTTTTTCCCTGATGTATTTAACATTCTTCAAATCTTCCCACCATATGTCATATTTTCCTTTCAAAATAAAAATAGCTACTCTAGGATTCATGTTCTTGGAGTAGTCATGCACTTGGAAGTACTTCTTCATCCCCAACAACCAAGCCTCTGCGTCTTCATCCTTCTTCACCTCTCCATCAAAGGTAGGGGGCTCTACTTTCTTGAAATCCTCTAGCAATGTACTCTTATTTCTTCTTCTCTAATAATGGTTTTTATTGATTGCAGTATCTGATGTTCGGTTAGGGTTGCTTGACTCTCTTTCTGAAGTGCTAAATAGAACTGTGTTTTCTTCTGCATGTATGTCTCTTCCTTGACTTGCCTCCTCCTTGTTGGAAAAAATGGAGACTTGATGATTATAACTTATTTTCCTTATCTTGATAATTACTTGTGTTGTTAGATGTTCTTTTATTACTTCTTTATTTCATTCATCAAGCAATTACCAAAACAAGAAGATCACAAAGAGACAAAGTACACAAGGTATAGGCTCCAAGCCAGGGAAGAACCCCTCCAAGGGGAAAACCCCTCCAAGGGGAAAACCCAGAAAATGTTTCTCTTCTTCTTTAGAATCTTCTTACAAAAGAGACTTCTAAGACCCAAAGACCTAAGCCAACAAATAATCCAAGCCCCAAATCAGCCCCCAACAAGATCTTCTTCAATAGAGCTTCAAGATTTTAGATCCTGCTACTGCAACTTTGACCACTGCAACATAATTTCATGCCTACAACTGCAATAGAAACTCGACCTCTTGCAACTAGCAGCTTCACAACCCTAGCAGGACAAAAGAGAAACACTTCTTAGGCAAACTTCCACTTATGATCCTCCTCTTCCAGTTATGCTCCTTCGTTATTGAAGATCAAACTTACTTGTGTTGTGTGTCCAAATGAGTCAAATTACACTCCTTTATATAGCCTTTCTTAAGGGTTGAATAGCCCTCCTTTCGGCCTACTTGATCTTGCTCTTGGGCTGACTTGGCCTTGGGATTATCCATGGATTTTTCTTGATAAAATAAATATTTGTCTTGATTACAATTAGTCCAAATGGGACTATGACACATGATCAATATTATTCTTTATCCTAGAAACACCTAGAAATATCTAGAAGACTAAAAGCATGAAGAACATGCTTTTGAATCAAACTTGAGTATGAAACCCATACTCCAAAATAAAATATATATATTTTTATTTCATTTTTCTTTCTTTGCAAATAATATATAATGTCATGATTACAATTATATCATAATGAAGACCAAACCTATTTACAATTTCCAACACTCCCTCTTAACTACGTAGGTATTCAGAGTACAAGGAATCTCAATCTTGAAGCATTCTCATAAGAATGTTTGGATTGATAAGTAATATTTTGTCAAGACTCATCTTTTACATTACAACCAACATTGTCCCTGAAAACCTTAATTGGAAAAGCTTATTTGTGATCATGATCATTATGCTAGAAGGCTTTATGTGAGCTGATACACTACCTCTTAAGGTACATACCTCATACAAATGTCTACAAGGTATGTCCTTTTAGGACTATTCTTATCTTGGATTCTAAAAACCTAGATCCTTAAAGAATATCAGTCCTCTTCGACTACTCTTGTCTTGAATGTCCTACTTCATCCTCAAAGAGCATTAGTCGTCAACTTATTTCCCTAGAATCTCCAATCCATAAGAATTTCTCATCTATATGTTTATCCAATCCTCCAAACTCCATTCTTTATTTATAGCCTTCACTAATACTTACGGTTGTTAGTCCTAGTACAGTGCCTGACTCAGAAAGACAAGAATTATATAATATCGCTCCCTCTCAAATAGGGAAGATATATCTACCAAACGAAGCTTACTTCTCAGGTACTCAAGCTTCTTGTTTGGTAATGCTTTAGTCAATATGCCATCTACTTGTTCATTTGTAGGGACATAGTGCAACTCCACAACCTGATCTCGTACAAAGTTTTTGATCTAGTGATACTTTTTATTTATATGCTTCACCTTAGCATGAAACATTGGGTATTCAATCAATATTATACAACTTTGATTATCACAATGTATCCATGTAGGGCTGAGAAATCCTTCAAATAAGTCTAATAGTAACTTCCTAATCCAAACTACTTCCCAACAGACCTCACTTGTAGCAACATATTCAGCTTCACCACTACTCAAAGGAATTGTATCCTACTTTCTATTCATCCATGAAACCATGGAAGATCCAGGTTGACACATCCTCCTGTTGTGTTCTTTCCATCTATCTCAATACCACTCCAATTTGAATTTGTATATCCCACAAGTTGGATTTAATCACTAGTATACTTGAGGCAGTTATGTATAGTCCCATGCAAGTACCTAAGGATATGCTTAGATGCAATCCAATGATCATGTTTTGGCTCCATCTGAAACTAAATAAGGACATTTACTACAAAAAAAATGTCTACCTTGGTATTCACCAGATACATTAAGGACCCAATCAATTGTCCGTAGGAAGTAGGATCTACCAAACTAGACTCTGAACTCCTAAACCTTTTCAAACTTGTAATAATATGAGTCATCATAGGCTTGCAATCAATCATGTCGAAATTCTGAAGCATCGTGATCACATATTTACTTTAATAAGGTATATCTCTCCCAACTTCTGCCATATTTCTAGTCCCAAGTAATAGTGCATAATTCCAAGATCCTTCATATTGAACTTGGCTGCTAACAGCCTCTTTCATTCCTGATTTTGACATTCTACACCTGTGATTAGTAGATCATCCACATACAAGAGTATAATAATTGGATCCTCCTAGTGCACCTTGATATATAGGTTTGATTATACATAACTCTTGGTATAACCATGTTTCAAGAGGTATGCATCCATTCCTACATACCATGCTCTTGACGCTTTCTTTAATCCATATAGAGCCTTTTTCAACTAGCAGACATGATTTCCCCTCTGATTTATTTCAAAACTTGAGGTTGCTCAATGTAGACCTCCTCATCAATAGCTCCATTCAGGAAAGTTGTCTTTACATCCATTTGATGGATTTTCCATCCCATAGAAGCAACCAATGAAACAAGAGATATTGTTGTATACCTAGTTGTGGGATAAAATGTTTCCTCATAATCAAGACCTTCCTTTTGGGAGAAGCCCCTGGCTACAAACATTTCCTTGTATTTATCAATTCTCCCATTTGCAGCATGCTTTATCTTATAAATCCATTTTTAAGTGACTATTGATTTGTAACTTGGTCTAGGGACAATATCCCATACATCATTCTTCGTTATGGGTTGGTATTATTCCTACATTCCACTCCTCCATTCTTGATGCGCAATTTCATCCTCATAAGAGGAAGGTTCTACCTCAATCAACTTTGTCATATATGCAACATATCCAGAATACCTCTTTGGTCTCTTACTTTCCTTATATTTCCTTGATGTTGTATTTCCTTCTACCCCTTGAAGATTGGTTTTCAACGAAACAGACCTCTTCCAATTTTTTGGAAGAATTACTTGTTGTATTTGTTAAACACACATGGGGAGCGAGAAAAAATAGGAAAGATAAATCATGCAATACCATTTTTATTAACAATTGATATACATTTATAGTACATTATGTGACCGTTGGGATTTACATCCCAAGGTCCCTTGGACTCCTTTTGTCCATTCGGCTTCCACACTAACCCATTTAGGATTTGGTGTCCAACATTCCCCCCCTTAATCCGAAGGGTTATGTATGAGTCCAAGAAGAGAGTTGTAATACAAAATGTGCAAAAATGCATGGAAGCACTAGGCTGAATGTGCTCTCT
>APFE030225665.1:0-11994 GCA_000404065.3 Pinus taeda | reverse complement strand
TACATGTTAATTTGTATTTATATTCTATTCAATGCCAATGTCAATTACAAACTTCTATATCCATTTCTATTTCTTATTTTATTTCTATCTCCATTACCACATTAGAAATTGAAGTAGAAACATCTAGACATACAATTACTCAGTACATAATGATCACAAGTTATTTAAGTGATTGAGTTAATGAGTGGAAAAAATCTACATGTCAACTACGGAATTTGTCCAATGGTTCCGAGGTGTGAGGTCACCATAACGACCTAGTTTTCAATGATCGTTTTCTAACATGTGTGGTATTTGACTACTTATTAACTCTCTTTTTACATAATTGGTTTCAGTAAAAGAGTTAATTTCAATTTCTCTTCAATGTCACCTTCAATTTTTATCACATTGATTCTTTGGACATCTCAAATTTTTAATGAGCTTATTTTTAAAGTTCATGTGATTTTCAAACACATTGATTTTAGTGTACATCTCAATTCTAATTCTATTTCATTTTTTTTCAATTTCTCGCATTGATTACAATGTACGTGTGAAATTTTAACACATTGATTTAATGTACATTGCAACTTTTATTTTTATTTCTACTTCTATTCAATATCAATTTCACTTTCTACTTTTAATTTTACTTTTATCTCCATTTACACTTTATAAATTAAAATAGAAGGATATAATTCTGTAAATTACTCCTTTTATGGATTACTGAAACTTATTTAAAGGACTATGAAAATACATCATGGATCTTAACATGTGTACTTATTAACTAACTTTGTATATCATCGATTTCAGTGCAAATGTTAAATATCTATTTATGTTTTCATTCAATGTTAACAACATAGTTTCAATGATCGTTTACGACATGTGTGCTCTTTGACTACATGTTAACTCTCTTTTTACATAATTGGTTATAGTAAATTTTTTACTATGTAAATTTCTCATCTTAAAGGTTATTGCAAAATTCCATTTTCTCATACTATTTCAGTTCTATTCAAAATGTAAGGCATTGATTTTAAAGTACATGTCAATTTTTAGGAGATTGCCTTAATGTACATGTTAATTTGTAATTATATTCTATTTAATGCTAATGTCAATTTCAAATTTCTATATCCATTTCTATTTCTTATTTTATTTCTATCTCCATTACCACATTAGAAATTGAAATAGAAACATCTAGACATACAATTACTCAGTACATACATGATCACAAGTTATCTAATTCATTGAGTTAATGAGTGGAAGAAATCTACATGTCAACTACGGAATTTGTCCAATGGTTCCGAGGTGCGAGGTCACCATAACGACCTAGTTTTCAATGATTGTTTTCTGACATGTGTGCTATTTGACTACTTGTTAACTCTCTTTTTACATAATTGGTTTCAATGAAAGAGTCAATTTCAATTTCTCTTCAATGTCACCTTCAATTTTTATCACAATGATTTATTTGGACATCTCAATTTTTAATAAGCTTATTTTAAAGTTCATGTGATTTTCAAACACATTGATTTTAGTTTACATCTCAGTTCTAATTCTATTTCAGTTTTGCTCAATTTCTAGCGCATTGATTTCAATGTACGTGTGAAATTTTTAACACATTGATTTAATGTACATTGCAATTTTTATTTTTATTTCTACTTCTATTCAATATCAATTTCACTTTCTACTTTTAGTTTTACTTCTATCTCCAGTTACACTTTATAAATTAAAATAGAAGAATATAATTCTGTAAATTATTCCTTGTATGGATTACTGCAACTTATTTAAAGGACTATGAAAATAAGTCATGAATCTTAACATGTCTACTTATTAACTAACTTTGTATATCATCGTTTTTAGTGCAAATGTTAAACATCTATTAATGTTTTCATTCAATGTTAACGACCTCGTTTCAATGATCGTTTTCGATGTGTGTGCTCTTTGAATACTTGTTAAGTCTCTTTTTACATAATTGGTTTCAGTAAACTTTTACTATGTAAATTTCCCCTCATATAGGTTACTGCAAAATCCCATTTTCTCATACTATTTCAGCTCTATTCAAAATATAAGGCATTGATTTTAATGTACATGTCAAATTTCTATGACATTGCCTACATGTACATGTCAATTGTATTTATATTCTATTCAATGCCATTGTCAATTTCAAATTTTTATTTCTATTTCTATTTTCTTATTTTATTTCTATCTCTTATTACCACATTAGAAATTGAAATAGAAACATCTAGACATACAATTACTCAATACATAGATGATCACAAGTTATCTAATTGATTGAGTTAACGGGTGGAAAAAATCTACATGTCAACTGCGGAATTTTTCCAATGGTTCCAGGGTGCAAGGTCACCATAACGACCTAGTTTTCAATGATCGTTTTCTGACATGTGTGCTATTTGACTACTCGTTAACTCTCTTTTTACATAATTGGTTTAAGTAAAAGAGTCATTTTCAATTTCTCTTCAATGTCACCTTCAATTTTTATCACATTGATTTCTTTGGACATCTCAATTTTTAATGAGCTTATTTTAAAGTTCATGTGATTTTCAAACACATTGATTTTAGTGTACATCTCAGTTCTAATTCTATTTAAATTTTGTTCAATTTCTCGATCATTGATTTCAATGTACGTGTGAAATTTTAACACATTAATTTCATATACATTGCAATTTTTATTTTTATTTCTACTTCTATTCAATATCAATTTCACTTTCTACTTTTAATTTTATTTCTATCTCCATTTACACTTTATAAATTAGAATAGAAGGATATAATTCTGTAAATTACTCCTTGTATGGATTACTGCAACTTATTCAAAGTACTATGAAAATAAGTCATGAATCTTCACATGTCTATTTATTAACTAAATTTGTATATCATCGATTTGAGTGCAAGTGTTAAATGTCTATTTATGTTTTCATTCAATGTTAACGACCTAGCTTCAATGATCATTTTCGACATGTGTGCTCTTTGACTACTTGTTAACTCTCTTTTTACATAATTGGTTTCAATAATTTTTTTACTATGTAAATTTCTCCTCGTATAGGTTATTGCGAAATCCCATTTTCTCATACTATTTCAGTTCTATTCAAAATCTAAGGCATTGATTTGAACGCACATGTCAATTTCTATGACATTGCCTACATGTACATGTTAATTTGTATTTATATTCTATTCAATGCCAATCTCAATTTCAAATTTCTATATCCATTTCTATTTCTTATTTTATTTCTATCTCCATTACCACATACAAATTGAAATAGAAACATCTAGACATACGATTACTCATTACATAGATGATCACAAGTTATCTAATTGATTGAGTTAACAAGTGGAAAAAATCTACATGTCAACTATGGAATTTGTCCAATTCTGAGGTGCGAGGTCATCATAACGACCTGGTTATAATTGATCGTTTTCTGACATGTGTGCTGTTTGACTACTTGCTAACTCTCTTTTTACATAATTGGTTTTAGTAAAAGAGCCAATTTCAATTTCTCTTCAATATCACCTTCAATTTTTATCGCATTGATTTCTTTGGACATCTCAATTTTTTATGAGATTATTTTAATGTTCATGTGATTTTCAAACACATTGATTTTAGTGTACATCTCAGTTATAATTCTATTTCAATTTTGTTCTAATTGATTTCAATGTACCTGTGAAATTTTAACACATTCATTTCATGTGCATTGCAATTGCTATTTCTATTTCTACTTCTATTCAATATCAATTTCACTTTCTACTTCTAATTTTATTTCTATCTCCATTTACACTTTATAATTAAAATAGAAGGATATAATTCTGTAAACTACTCCTTGTATGGATTACTTCAAATTATTTAAAGGACTATGAAAATAAGTCATGAATATTAACATGTCTACTTATTAACTAACTTTGTATATCATCGATTTCAGTGCAAATGTTTAATATGTATTTATGTTTTCAGTCAATGTTAACGATCTAGTTTCAATGATTGTTTTTGACATGTGTGCTCTTTGACTACTTGTTAAATCTCTTTTTACATAATTGGTTTCAGTAAATATTTTACTATGTAGATTTCTCCTCGTATAGGTTACTACAAAATCCCATTTTCGCATACTATTTCAGTTCTATTCAAAATGTAAGGCATTGATTTTAACACACATGTCAATTTCTATGATATTGCCTACATGTACATGTTAATTTGTATTTATATTCTATTCAATGCCAATGTCAATTACAAATTTCTATATCCATTTCTATTTCTTATTTTATTTCTATCTCCATTACCACATTAGAAATTGAAATAGAAACATTAGACATACAATTACTCAGTACATAGTGATCACCACATATCTTAGATGTGATTGAGTTAAGAGTGGAAAAAAACTACATGTCAACTACAGAATTTGTCCAATGGTTTCGAGGTGCAAGGTCACCATAACTACCTAGTTTTCAATGATAGTTTTCTGACATGTGTGCTATTTGACTACTTATTAACTCTCTTTTTACATAATTGGTTTCAGTAAGAGTGCTAATTTCAATTTCTCTTCATTTTCACCTTGAATTTTTATCACATCGATTTCTTTGAACATCTCAATTTTTAATGAGTTTATTTTAAAGTTCATGTGATTTTCAAACACATTGATTTTAGTGTACATCTCAGTTCTAATTATATTTTAATTTTGTTCAATTTCTGGCGCATTGATTACAATGTACGTGTGAAATTTTAATACATTGTTTTCATGTACATTGCAATTTTTATTTTTATTTCTACTTCTATTCAATATCAATTTCACTTGTACTTTTAATTTTATTTCAATCTCCATTTACACTTTATAAATTAAAATGTAAGGATATAATTCTGTCTCCATTACCACATTAGAAATTGAAATAGAAACATCTAGACATAAAATTACTCAGTACATAGATGATCACAAGTTATCTAATTGATTGAGTTAACGAGTGGAAAAAATCTACATGTCAACTATGGAATTTTGTCCAACAGTTCCGAGGTGCGAGGTCACCATAATGACCTAGTTTTCAATGATCGATTTCTAACATGTATGCTATTTGACTACTTGTTAACTCTCTTTTTACATAATTAGTTTCAGTAAAAGAGTCAATTTCAATTTATCTTCAATGTCACCTTCAATTTTTATCACAATTATTTATTTGGACATCTTAATTTTTAGTGAGCTTATTTTAAAGTTCATGTGATTTTCAAACACATTGATCTTAGTGTACATCTAAGTTCTAATTCTATTTCAATTTTGTTCAATTTCTTGCGCATTTTTTTCAATGTACATTGCAGTTTTTATTTTTATTTCTACTTCTATTCAATATCAGTTTCACTTTCTACTTTTAGTTTTATTTCAATCTCCATTTACACTTCATAAATCAAAATAGAAGGATATAATTCTGTAAATTACTCCTTGTATGGATTACTACAACTTATTTAAAGGACTATGAAGTCATGAATCTTAACATGTCTACTTATTAACTAACTTTGTATATCATCGATTTCAATGCAAATGTAAAATATCTATTTATGTTTTCATTCAACATTAACGACCTAGTTTCAGTGATCGTTTTCGACATGTGTGCTCTTTGACTACATGTTAACTCTCTTTTTAGATAATTGGTCTCAGGAAAAGTTTTAGTATCAACATTTCTCCTCATATAGGTTATTTCAAAATCCCATTTTATCATACTATTTTAATTCTATTCAAAATCAAGGTATTGATTTTAACGTACATGTCAATTTCTACGAAATTGCCTACATGTAAATTTTAATATGTATCTATGTTCTATTCAATGCCAATGTCAATTTCAAATTTCTATTTCCATTTCTATTTCTTATTTTATTTCTATCTCCATAACCACATTAGAAATTGAAAGAGAGACATCTAGACATACAATGACTCAATACATAGATGATCACAAGTTATCTAATTGATTGAGTTACTGAGTGGAAAAATTCTACATGTCAACTACGAAATTTGTCCAATGGTTTCGAGGTGCGAAGTCACCATAACGACCTAGTTTTCAATGATCATTTTCTGACATGTGTGCTATTTGACTACTTGTTAACTCTCCTTTTACATAATTGGTTTCAGTAAAAGTGTCAATTTCAATTTCTCTTCTATGTCACCTTCAATTTTTGTCACATTGATTTATTTGGACATCTCAATTTTTAATGAGCTTATTTTAAAGTTCATGTGATCTTTAAACACATTGATTTTAGTGTACATCTTAGCTCTAATTCTATTTCAATTTTGTTCAATTTTTCGCGCATTGATTTCAATGTACGTCTGAAATTTTAACACATTGATTTTGTGTACATTGCAATTTTTATTTCTATTTCTACTTCTATTCAATATCAATTTCACTTTCTATTTTTAATTTTATTTCTATGTCCATTTACAATTTACAAATTAAAATAAAATGATATAATTCTCTAAGTTACTCCTTGTATGGATTAGTGTAATTTATTTAGAGGACGATGAAAATAAGTCATGAATCTTAACATGTCTACTTATTAACTAACTTTGTATATCATCGATTTTAGTGAAAAAGACAAATATCTATTTATGTTTTCATTCAATGTTAACGACATAGTTTCAATGATCATTTTTGAGATGTGTGCTCTTTGAATACTTGTGAACTCTCTTTTTACATAATTGTTTTCAGTAAGTTTTTTACTATGTAAATTTCTCCTCGTATAGGTTACTGCAAAATCCCATTTTCTCGTACTATTTTTGTTCTATTCAAAATATAAGGCATTGATTTTAACGTACATGTCAATTTCTATGACATTGTCTACATGTACATGTTAATTTGTATTTATACTCTATTTAATGCCTATGTCAATTTCAAATTTCTATTTCCATTTCTATTTATTATTTTATTTGTATCTCCATTACCACATTAGAAATTGAAATAGAAACATCTAGACATACAATTACTCAGTACATAGATGATCACAAGTTATAATTGATTGAGTTAATGAGTGGAAAAAATCTACATGTCAACTACGGAATTTGTCCAATGGTTCCGAGGTGCAAGGTCACCATAACGACCTAGTTTTCAATGATCGTTTTATGACATGTTTGCTATTTGACAACTTGTTAGCTCTCTTTTTTCATTATTTTTTTAGTTGAAGAGCCAATTTCAATTTCTCTTCAATGTCATCTTCATTTTTCATCACATTGATTTGTTTGGACATCTCAATTTTTAATGAGATTATTTTAAAGTTCATGTGATTTTCAAAAACATTGATTTTAGTGTACATCATACTTCTAATTCTATTTCAATTTTGTTCAATTTCTAGCGCATTGATTTCAATGTACGTGTGAAATTTTAACACATTGACTTAATGTACATTGCAATTTTTATTTTTATTTCTACTTCTACTCAATATCAATTTCACAATCTACTTTTAACTTTGTTTCCATCTCCATTTACACTTTATAAATTAAAATAGAAGGATATAATTCTGTAAATTACTCCTTGTTTGGATTACTGCAACTTATTTAAAGGACTATGAAAATAAGTCATGAATCTTAACACGTCTACTTATTAACTAACTTTGTAGATCATCGATTTGAGTGCAAATGTCAAATATCTATTTATATTTTCATTCAATCTTAATGACCTAGTTTCAATGCTCGTTTTTGACATGTGTGCTCTTTGACTACTTGTTTACTCTCTTTTTACATAATTGGTTTTAGTAAATTTTTTACTATGTAAATTTCTCCTCGTATAGGTTACTACAAAATCCCATTTTCTTGTACTATTTCACTTCTATTCAAAATCTAAGGCATCGATTTTAACTTACATGTCAATTTCTGTGACATTGCCTAAATGTACATGTTAATTTGTATTTATATTCTATTCAATGCCAATGTCAATTTCAATTTTCTATTTCCATTTCTATTTCTTATTTTGATTTCTATCGCCATTACCACATGAGAAATTGAAATAGAAACATCTAGACATACAATTACTCAGTACATAGATGATCACAATTTATCTAATTGATTGAGTTACGAGTGGAAAAAATCCACATGTCAACTACGAAATTTGTCCAATGGTTCCGAGGTGCGAGGTCACCATAACGACCTAGTTTTCAATGATCGTTTTATGATATGTTTGCTATTTGACAACTTGTTAGCTCTGTTTTTCATTATTGTTTTCAGTTAAAGAGCCAATTTCAATTTCTCTTCAATGTCACCTTCATTTTTTATCACATTGATTTGTTTGGACATCTCAATTTTTAATGAGCTTATTTTTGAGTTCATGTGTTTTCCAAAACATGATTTAGTGTACAAATAGTTCTAATTTTATTTCAATTTGTTCAATTTCTAGCGCCATTGAATTTCAATGTACGTGTGAAATTTTAACACATTGATTTCATGTACATTGCAATTTTTACTTTTTCTACTTCTACTCAATATCAATATCACTTTCTACTTTTAATTGTGTTTCCATCTCCATTTACACTTTATAAATTAAAATAGAAGGATATAATTATGTATATTACTCTTTATATGGATTTCTGTAACTTATTTAAAGGACTATGAAAATAAGTCATGAATCTTAACAATGTTTACTTATTAACTAACTTTGTATATCATCGATTTCAGTGCAAATGACAAATATCTATTTATGTTTTCATTCAATGTTAACGAATTAGATTCAATGATTGTTTTCAACATGTGTGCTCTTTGACTGCATGTTAACTCTCTTTTTACATAATTGGTTTCAGTAAAATTTTTACTATGTAAATTTCTCCTCGTATAGGTTACTGCAAAATCCCATTTTCTCATACTATTTCAGTTCTATTCAAAATATAAGGCATTGATTTTAACTTACATGTCAATTTCTATGACATTGCCTAAATGTACATGTTAATTTGTATTTATATTCTATTCAATGCCAATGTCAATTTCAAGTTTCTATTTCCATTTCTATATCTTATTTTGATTTCTATCGCCCTTACCACATGAGAAATTGAAATAGAAACATCTAAACATACAATTACTCAGTACATAGATGATCACACTTTATCTAATTGATTGAGTTGACGAGTGGAAAAAATCTACATGTCAACTACGGAATTTGTCCAATGGTTCCGAGGTGCGAGGTCACCATAACGACCTAGTTTTTAGTGATCGTTTTCTGACATGTGTGCTATTTGGCTACTTGTTAAATCTCTTTTTACATAATTGTTTTCAGTAAAAGAGCCAATTTCAATTTCTCTTCAATGTCACCTTCAATTTTTATCACACTGATTTATTTGGACATCTCAATTTTTACTGAGTTTATTTTAAAGTTCATGTGATTTTCAAAAACATTGATTTTAGTGTACATCATAGTTCTAATTCTATTTCAATTTTGTTCAATTTCTACCGTATTGATTTCAATGTACGTGTGAAATTTTAACACATTGATTTCATGTACATTGCAATTTTTATTTTTATTTCTACTTCTATTTAATATCAATTTCACTTTCTACTTTTAATTTTATTTCTATCTTCATTTACACTTTATAAATTAAAATAGAAGGATATAATTTTGTAAATTACTCCTTGTTTTGATTACTGCAACTTTTTTAAAGGACTATGAAAATAAGTCGTGAATCTTAACATGTGTACTTATTAACTAACTTTGTATATCATCGATTTCAGTGCAAATGTTAAATATCCATTTATGTTTTCATTCAATGTTAACGCCCTATTTTCAATGATTGTTTTCGACATTGGCATTGTTCTTAATGTACATGTCAATTTCTATGACATTGCCTACATGTACATGTTAGTTTGTATTTATATTCCATTCAATCCCAACATCAATTTCAAATTTCTATTTCCATTTCTATTTCTTATTTTATTTCTATCTCCATTACCACATTAGAAATTGAAATAGAAACATCTAGACCTACCAATTACTAAGTACATAGAAGATCATAAGTTATCTAATTGATTGAGTTAACAAGTGGAAAAAATCTACATGTCAACTACCGAATTTGTCCAATGGTTTCAAGGTGCAAGGTCACCATAATGACCTAGATTTAAATGATCGTTTTCTGACATGTGTGCTATTTGACTACTTGTTAACTCTCTTTTTACTCCCCTTCAATTTTTATCACATTTATTTATTTGGACATCTCAATTTTAAACGAGCTTATTTTAAAGTTCATGTGATTTTCAAACATGCTGGTTTTAGTGTACATCTCAGTACTATTTCTATTTCAATTTTGTTCAATTTCTTGCGCATTGATTCCAATGTACGTGTGAAATTTTAACACATTGATTTCAGTTATATTGCAATTTTTATTTTTATTTCTACTTCTCTTCAATATTAATTTCACTTTCTACTTTTAATTTTATTTCTATCTCCATTTACACAATCTAAATTAAAATAGAAGGATATAATTTTGTAAATTACTCCTTGTATTGATTACAACAACTTATTTAAAGGACTATTAAAAAAAGTCAAGAATCTTAACATGTCTATTTATTAACTAACTTTGTATATCATCGAGTGCAAATGTCAAATATATATTTATGTTTCCATTCAATGTTAACGACCAAGTTTCAATGATCGTTTTCGACATGTTTGCTCTTTTAACGTACATGTCAATTTCTATGACATTGTCTACATGTACATATTAATTTGTGTTTATATTCTATTCAATGCCAATGTCAATTTCAAATTTCTATTTCCATTTTTATTTATCATTTTATTTCTATCTCCATTACCACATTAGAGATTGAAATAGAAACATCTAGACATACAATTAATCAGTACATAGATGATCACAAGTTATCTAATTGATTGAGTTAACGAGTTGAAAAAATCTACATGTTAACTACGAAATTTGTCCAATGGTTCCGAGGTGCGAGGTCACCATAACGACCTAGTTTTCAATGATCGTTTTCTGACATGTGTGATATTTGACTACTTGTTAACTCTCTTTTTACATAATTGGTTTCAGTAAAAGAGTCAATTTCAATTTCTCTTCAATGTCACCTTCAATTTTTCTCACATTGATTTATTTGGACATCTCAATCTTTAATGGGTTTATTTAAAATTCATGTGATTTTCAAACATGCTGGTTTTAGTGTACATCTCAGTACTATTTCTATTTCAATTTTGTTCAATTTCTTGCGCATTGATTCCAATGTACGTGTGAAATTTTAACACATTGATTTCAGTTATATTGCAATTTTTATTTTTATTTCTACTTCTCTTCAATATTAATTTCACTTTCTACTTTTAATTTTATTTCTATCTCCATTTACACAATCTAAATTAAAATAGAAGGATATAATTTTGTAAATTACTCCTTGTATTGATTACAACAACTTATTTAAAGGACTATTAAAAAAAGTCAAGAATCTTAACATGTCTATTTATTAACTAACTTTGTATATCATCGAGTGCAAATGTCAAATATATATTTATGTTTCCATTCAATGTTAACGACCAAGTTTCAATGATCGTTTTCGACATGTTTGCTCTTTTAACGTACATGTCAATTTCTATGACATTGTCTACATGTACATATTAATTTGTGTTTATATTCTATTCAATGCCAATGTCAATTTCAAATTTCTATTTCCATTTTTATTTATCATTTTATTTCTATCTCCATTACCACATTAGAGATTGAAATAGAAACATCTAGACATACAATTAATCAGTACATAGATGATCACAAGTTATCTAATTGATTGAGTTAACGAGTTGAAAAAATCTACATGTTAACTACGAAATTTGTCCAATGGTTCCGAGGTGCGAGGTCACCATAACGACCTAGTTTTCAATGATCGTTTTCTGACATGTGTGATATTTGACTACTTGTTAACTCTCTTTTTACATAATTGGTTTCAGTAAAAGAGTCAATTTCAATTTCTCTTCAATGTCACCTTCAATTTTTCTCACATTGATTTATTTGGACATCTCAATCTTTAATGGGTTTATTTAAAATTCATGTGATTTTCAAACACATTGATTTTAGTG
>APFE030225662.1:0-11400 GCA_000404065.3 Pinus taeda | reverse complement strand
ATATATATACACACCGAAATATAGTTTTTTATCCATATTAAATTGCAGGTTGCAGGCTGCAGCTTATCTAATCAAATTAAAATATAATTACTTCTCAAAGTTCATAGTTCACTTTAAAAAAATAAATAGAATCAAAATTTACAACTTACAAGCACATAAGAAACTAAGTAGTAAGTACTTACTACTAATTATAAATTTAGAACTTAGATATTAAAACCATAAAATGCATATTTTCCATTAAGTCATCAAAATCAAAATGTATCACTATTCACTTTCAGTGTTTACAATGTACATAGATAGATCATAGATCATAGATCATAGTAGATACTGACTCCTGAGAGAATGCTAATAGAAAATACAAAAGAATAGATACAAAATAAGTAGGAATATCATAGCTCGGTACTGGTCCATGCGTCATGACTCATGAGTCATGACTCATCACTCTATCAATAGTCCATGTCCTCTGGCTCTATGTCATAGTCACCATCACTGTCACTGCCATCTGACTGTACTCCATCCTCCTCCTCTATGCCCAATCCAGGATCTGCTGCTACATTTGTTGGTGTGGAGGATGACCCCTCAAAATGTTGTGTCTCATCATTAAAAGTCACTGGCTCTAGCACTGGGTCATTAAGATCCATGTTGGCTAATGCCAACTCAATGCTGTCATCCAAGCCCATATCATCAAGAAACACATCCCACATCTTTGTTTTTCCCTTCAACCACTCCTGTCTCTGCTTGTAAATAAGACGAAGGTTGGTGTGCACATACACCATTGTCTCCGCCCTGGATTGGTCAAGCTTGCTCTTTTTCAAACTATATAGATTCCCGTAAGTGCTCCAATTCCTCTCACAACAAGAAGATGAAGTAATTTGAGAGAGGACCCTCAAGGCTAACTGTTGTAGAATAGGGCATGAAACCCCATGAGTTGCCCACCATGCATAGGCACTTTTGACCCCCCTATCTCCAAGTACATCATACGCCCCAAATCTCCTGGTGCCAGTGGAGAACTCTACAAAGCCTTCCTCCACCTCAAGAAAAGATTTGTTATCCTGAAATATCCTTCTGAATGCTATCTTCCTCCCCTGTGAAATCTCTCCATCCATGTGAGGAGGGTATCTGTGTGAAGTCCCACCACGGAGCCACTCTTGACTGTAGTACTTGGGATTCAAAGAGTGAGCTAAGCAATGCAAAGGTGTGCAATTCTTATCCGACCTAGAGATAAGAATATCCTGTATGGTGGACCATAAACTCTCTGCTGATGTCTCATATGCGGGGCACTCATTCTCCATAACAATAGTCTTCACAGACTCAATCATGGAATCCCAACCCTCATAAACCTCTCCTAAGATGGGCTGGTCCGTGTCTGCAAACCGCAAAAAAGAAATGATAGGGTTCATGATCTTTATGGTAAGATCCACCCTTTCCCACCAACCATCATCTAACACTGTGTCCTTTACCTTTTTTGAAGCTGCTTGATCCGTCTTTCTCCCAAAAGACCAAAGATTTGAAATAACCATGGCCCCAAGAGCGGCCTTCACCTCCTTCAACCTCTTAAGCATGATGAATGAGGAAGCAAACCGAGTATCTGCAATCTTTAACAAGGATAGATGTGTGTACTCTTTATATATTGTGAGGGCATTGGTATGGTTTTGCACAAAATTTCGGATATGGCGTGCATCCTCAAAAAGATTGCCAATCCATGTCACATCTGAAGCAATAGTTTTGAGTGCTAAATTCAAAGAGTGAACAATGCATGGTGTCCAAAATATTTGTGGATATTTAGTTTCCACAATCAAGCCAGCTGCTTTGCAAACAGGTGCATTATCTGTGATTTTGCACACAACTCTCAATGCCTACTTCTTCAATAACTTTAATAAACAGCTCACCCATATATTGTGCATCCTTGTATTGTCCAAGAGCATCAACTGCTTTCAAGAAAACCGGTCCATTTTGAGAATATACCATGAAATTGATGAGAGGATGGCGTGCTGTATCTGTCCATCCATCAGAAACAATACTGACACCAGATGAGATCCATGATGATTTAATACGTTGTAGAATTTTATCCACCTCCTTCCTTGCCTTCACCAACAATGTGGTTCTAAGTTTGTCTGAACTTGGAGGCACATACCCAATTGGAGCCTATCAACTAGAGCTCGACACATCTCAATAAACATAAGAGACCGTGCAACATTAAAAGAAATGAAGTTGAGATAGAAAAGGAATGCCAATGTAAGATCAACCTCATCTCGCTATTCACGCTGAAAAAATCTTGTCCCTTGGACCACCATAAGTTTGGGCTGCCCTCTTTTTTGTTGGCTGAATTTCTTTTCTCCCAAATCGACTACTATTAGAATTCCTGAAGAATGGAAGAGGATCTTCATTTTTACTAGTTTTCCTGCTTGCCACCACCACATTCCCAAAGCCAGCTGCATCCTCCCTTTCCAAATCCATTTTTTCTCTAGGACTGATCTTTTTGCATGCTCCAATTCCACAAGGAAGGCCCAACAAATGGCCCTTAATTCGAAAGTAAGTGCTCTTAAATTCACCCTTGCAGAAATTACAAGACCAATGCACATTCCCTCCCGGACCAGTCTTTGGCACTTGCTTCTTGGTTACATACTTCCAAAGAGGGTATTTTTTTAGCTGTGCTTGTTGTCTTGTTGCAACAGCATCATATGTTAATGTTGGCTGAGAAACACCTACAGCTTCACTTGAAGCACTTGGAGCACTATGACCAACAGAAGGTGAAACAGAAACACTTGGAGGGGGGGGACCACAAAAAGCACTGCCCTTCCTTTGACCTCTGCTGGCTGCCTTGGATGATTGAGCCATTAATCCTGATTCTTCTCACTGTTATAAGTCCACACACCTTCACCTACAAAAAAAACAATTAAAGTTAAACAATTATAAATTATAATTTATAAAATTATAAACTTATAATTTATAAAGTTAACTGAAACTCAGAACTGTTATATGATTCAATATGTGAATTGTCCTAGATTACTGTGGTAAATGTGCTTGTATCAGTTCACTGCTCACTCATGTCATTGATTACAAATCTGCTCTTGAATTACTGTGGTAAAATGAGCCTTAAGGCTGGTATATTTCACTCACTGCCCATTCACTGTCTGTGTGCACAGTTCTGAAGGGTAACACCGATTATAATACAACCTACAACGTATCACAATCTGAAATTCTCATGCCTCATTTTTCTAACCATTTAGTTTCAATTGCTGGTCCTCCATGTGGCACTAAAGCTTTAGTAATGAAAGCAACTTATGATTCACTGATTCAAAGGTACAAAGTTCAAACATGGTAGTATTTTCCTAGAAGATATATTGACTATTACTGGGAAGGCGAGCTACATAGAGGTCATGGGCAGTGATAGGCACAGGTGACAGAGGTCTTTCAAAATTTGAATGAAAACTAACTAGATTTTAAACTACATACTCTGCACTGTTAAGCTTTGAAATTCGGACAACAAACAGAAGAACAGTTTGGACTAAACGCAGAAGAGTAAGATAGGGACAACGAGGGTTTGTTTTGTGCCAGTCACAATATACAGTTTGGATCTCCACAATGAAGAAGTTCGGATGTCTCTCTGTGATTTCAGATAGACAGTGACAGTGAGAATTTCGGATCTTTGGGTAAAGGTCTCAATTCTATAGCAGAAAGATACAGTTCGGATGAGGGTATCTATACCACAGCTAGATCATATATAAAAGCCACAGTTCAGTGATATGAAGGAACTACTATTAACTGAAGTATTACAGTGTTTTGGTGTTGCTGCAGTAAGGACAGTTTGGTGACAAATTACAATACAGTGATATGGTTTAGTGCCATGATCTGCAGACATTAAACTTGGTTGTATTTTGAAAGGGGGTAATACGCGCACTTTTTGGCACATAGAATAACACAGTGCGGCAATGCCTTATGAACATTTTGTACAACTCTTGCTATTGTTGGTTGTTGTAATATTGCTGCCTCCTTTCTATTCTGATTCTGTCACTGTTGTGAATGTGTTTTAAATACAATTTGTGGATATCCGATATAGGCTTTACTTAGAAGAAAACATGTAGAATGGGAAATATGTGTTACGGTTGGAGACATAACATACTATATGTGACTCAGTTTTGACAGGGCACTTGTGTCTCTTACATACAAGGCGTGATCAATCGCTCCATATTGATGGTTTGGTCAAATAGAAAGTAAACCCCATGGTTTTCAAGCTACTTAGCTGAACCGCTTGTCTAAACCCCTATTCTGTGTTAACGTATCCATCTATTTTCATCTATAATTATGTGAAAAACTAAAGATATACAGAAATGAGATCCCATGCTTAAGAAATTTTATATGATATGTATAATACAGTCTTCAGATTGTGGCATACTGATATATTGATTTCAACGATACTGTGATGCAAGGATACAATTCATCCTTCAAACAGGGCCAGAGATTAAGGGTTATAGATGCCTCTCATCCAAGGATTTAAAGGAGAATCATATAGTGTGTTTTAAACTGCAAAATTTTCAGGCTGGCCGCTGCAATCATAGGGATGTTAACTTTAGCTAAACCCGCTGTTCGTATGACAAAAAAAGAAATGCACCAGCACAGATAATACTACGGGTTCCTGTTGGCTTACTAGTTTACGTCGATGGTCTTGACTCTTGAACGCTGCACACTTCAAACAGTGAACACCCTGCTCTCCAGACGATAGCTCACAGCTCCAGACGGCGACAGCTCTAGACGAAAATAACCACGAAAAGACCACGCGTAGGCTTTAATTTGTGTTTTTTCCCAATACGTATTCAACACGTCGAAATACGTTAGGGCAACGTATTCGATACACGAAATACGCATATGCTACATTTAGGACACGAACGAAAACGACGAATACGTATTCCAATTTTTATGACACGGTAAAAATCGTATTCGACACATATTAGGGCCGTTTTCGTGTCCAATATGTAAAATACGGGACACGGGACCCTAGGGGATGTGTCCTGTGACTTAACCTAGAAGCACTTAATGGGTGCTTGATCTCTAAAATAAAAAACCCTGAACACGAAAACCATGTTTCAAAAATAAAAATAAAATTTTTTCTTTCATTTTACAATATAGGAGAATCAAAAGTACATTTCATATTTATGAGCATTGAACCTAGTTACACATTTTTCAACAAAAAGAGGCCGAAATGTTGATGTCATGCATGTGTAGGCCCTTTTAGGGTATGCGTTTGGATCCTTTGGTGTTAAGTCGAGTGTAGAGGGCTCCAAAAATCTAGATCTAGTGTTGGCCCTAAATCTTCGTGTAAATCATCCTTTGGACCCCAGTTTTGTGTGGCTCAAAATGGGTCTCATGGGTCTCCTGGTGATAAAATAGGTTGGTTTTGCTCCAATGTTGAGGGCTTAGAGGATGGTGCTAGCCCTCCCATGTCTCAAGGGTTGAGACAAACCTCATTTGGGCCTCAGATTTGCTGCCAAAATCCCATATATATTGCTAAGTCAGCTGGGGGCATGCTGGTCCAAGTGCATCATCTCATGAATAATGTGGGGCAAAGTGTAGGCTATCGGGGTGATGTAGGTTCCCATGGAATGGAATGATGCTGTCCAAGTGATAGGAATCCCATGGCTCTCAATGCTTCACTTGTAGGGTGTCAGAATGCTCCTCTAGTGGACTTGCGCCCCAATTAAGTTGCCCAACCTATGATGAAAACCACCAAGTGCATCATCCCATGAACAATGTGGGGCAAAGTGAAGCCTATTAGGGTGATGTAGGTGCCCATGGAATGGAATGATGCTGTCCAAGTGATAGGAATCCCATGGCTCTCAATGCTTCACTTGTAGGGTGTCACAATGCTCCTCTAGTGGACTTGCACCCCGGTTAAGTTCCCAGCGTATGATGAAAACCACCTGCCAATCACACATAATGTCTAGTGTTGCATCTTCACTATTAGGTACAATTAATCATTAGTGCATCCAATTCACCGCTTGCCAATCACACATAATGTCTAGTGTTGCATCTTCACCATTAGGTACAATTAATCATTAGTGCATCTATGTGAACCAAGCTTGTTAACCAAGGCAAATTGAGACTTCATGCGGGGCTCACCTTCCAAATTTGGGGCTTTGATCACATAATAGTGTTACATCCATAGGTAGGAGTGGCTAATAGACAACTCTATTAGGTTTTCCTAACCCGTAAGGGGAAAATCATGTCCTTGGTACATCCTTCAGTCAATAGGTGGCATATGAGTAATGATGGTAAGGAATGTTGTGGATGAAGGGGTCTCAGGGCCATATACCATGGGATAAGGGCTAACAACAATGAGGAAGTCCATATGTTGGGTGTAGAGATGTGAGGAGGGCAATCGTGGTTGCATGAGTTACCCCAACCTTTGCTTTTCCACCCCTCTTTATTTGTTTTTTTCTTTTTTCTTGGTTTTTCTTTGTATTATTGCTCGAAGATCTAGGAAATGAGAGCATGTTGTGAATGACGTATAACAATTATTATCCGCCTTAAAGGTGGGGCAGTTCATTGCCCACCAGGGGTTGGGACATGCAAGGGTTCCTTTTTAATGATGTGAAAGGGCAATTTTGGCCCAAGGAACTAGTTGATGGCTATAATGGTAAGGGGCAGAGCTCATGCTTGGTTTTTGCCCACATGTTATTATTAATGTCCCAACCATCTTGATTTTCTTTTCTTTTTGTTTTTTGCTTGTGGCCATGATATGATTTTAACTTTCTTTTAGCTGCATCAACCTCAGGGGTAACGTTTCTAGGCTCGACTCAGATATGTGGACAAGGGGAGGGGGTGTGCCAATGCTTTTGGACACAAGAAAAATAGTGAATAGGGCTCATAATGTGTGGAAGGAAGTGATAAATATGGAATGGGAAAATGAGACCACACTACCAAAATCAGGGTTTCCAAATAGTGCCCTTCCTAAAGCCATAAAACCATAGCCAATAGGGAAGATCCCACTGGAACAAAACAATGGTCAAATCCCTTCCTTCTTCCAAGTCACCCAATAATACATGCCAAAATTCCCAAATGAAAAGCAAGCATAATCACCCTATTGCACAATGAAAAACATACCTTTTGGGTTGAATTGCACACCTTCTAACATGTGCTCTTGACGAATGGGCAAGGGAACATACAACTGATGCATGCGACAAAGATAAAATGGCATATCACATGCTACAAAGTGGTTGTAAGGTGCTGCTGGCTATCAGCTTGAAGAAGATGAATAGGAGAAAAGTTCTTCTAGGCGTACCCACTTTTGGTGGGTAACAGGCAGCATAAAGCAAGATTTGAGAGCTCTCCCAGAAAGGGAGAGAATCATGAAGAAACATTTTCTCCAGCTACACTTCTATTAGAAATTATTGTTGCTTATGTTATGGAATTACATCAAATGGATGTAGAGGCCATTTTGAGGAAGAAGTGTACATGGGACCACCTCAAGGCTGTGAGGGTCATGAAAGAATCTCTTGATTGCAAAAAGAAAAATGTACCTCAAACTTGGATTGATGGATCAAGGTTGATCCTATATGTTTTGTTTCTCACGAATGCAAAAGGACTCGTGTCAGAGGGAGTAGTTATGGTAAAAAAACTCGCTTCCATAATAGAGGAATCAATCAGGGAGCCATGTTTTAGCTTATGAGGGATTTGACCTCTGAGTTCAAGATGATGGACTGTCATTGAGATTGTCAGACTAGATAGCTGATATGCTACAAAACAACAGTGGCAAACGCAACAACTAGGATTACCAAAACATGATCTCTTTTAGAAAGAGCACACAGTCAGGGTAACTGGGAATTAGTCGATCAACTTATGGTCAAACCAAGATGTGGCTCAGCATATGTTGAAGTACCAACATGGTACAGTTGGTTATGGCACAACCAGATATAGTTTGAGATATGACTCAAACAATGAAGTACCACTGCAGAGATATACAAATTCAAATTAGGCAGAAGTAAAAAAGAGTTCATTAGGATATCACTTCAATTTGTGCTCTGTTATGATTTTTTGGATGAGCAGGAAGCAGATATTTGACGCACTTAGTTTTGCAAAGGCAAAGTATATTGTAGCTTGGTTGGCAAGTCGAGTAGTAGTATGGCTTCAGAAACTACTTATAGGATTGTTTGATCCAGTGCAGACAATGACCATAATGATAGGTCAGAGCACATAGAGATCTATTACCAAGTCATGGTACAAAAATAAGCATTATGGCTCCAGCACTATTCTACAGTCAACCAAATTGCTGACAAAGCCTTCGTTCTGGGATGAAGTCTATATACTTCAAGGACACACTTGAAGTGATTAATTATGTCTCTCTTAGCAATAAGGAGTGATGAAATTGCAGCATCGAGGATTGTCATTCTCCCTAGGTGAGGTTGACCAAGATTAGGGGAAATGGTCCAGAGTGTTGATGTGATAGCATCATGGATAGACACTCTCCTTTTGTCAAGTATGACCAGAATTAGGGAGAATTGTCCAGTAGAGGATAATAAGTATGTTGACCATAATTAGGAAAAATGGTCCCAGAGGCCCAATAGTCACTCAGTTGAGTGGGTGCCTTTCAGCATCAGGCTCAATGTACTGTCCAAATAGGTTGAGTGAGTCCATTTAGCATCATGGCCTAGAGTGAGGCTTTTGGATTTGGGACCAGAGTACTCAAATGGATTGAGCATGTCCTTAGGGTTTCACCACAAGTCAAAGAAGATTGACCAGGATGATGGCGAGTGACGACTAGTCAGTATATCATCAATAACCAAAATCATGGTGACTAGTTGATGCTACTGATGTACCATGTGTTAAGAGTATTGACTAGGATTATGGTGATGGTGCACCATAGGTCAGAGCTACCAACTGGAATTATGGTAACTAATTGATGATGTTGATTTACCATGAGCCAGAGTTGTTGACCAGGATTATGGTAATTGAATGATGTTGATGTTAATGATGAATTGCTATAATCTTTTCTTAGAGAATTATGTCAAAATGAGAACATATAGATAGTCATTATGAATACCTCCCTAACTAAGAGGGAGTGTTGAATTTTTGTAGTTATCGCTAGTCTTCATAATTAATATTATAGCTCTTATTTGTAATGATAAATATAAAGCATGTTCTTCATCCTATTCTCGAAAGAGAAATTTTAAGGCATGTTCTTTATTTTCTTTTCAAAGGAGAAAATTTGAATTTTTGGCTCCAAAGAAGCCAAGTTCGCTGTCCTATTTTTTCACGACACTGGAGTCTAGGTTAGAATCTTACAATCACTGACGCTACCAATCCAAGTATCACAACAAACTACTTTGCATAGCAAAATAATATATAACAATAAATCTACTAGTGCACAAAATATATAACTTTTTACAATTTTTACAACAACCCAATGTCATGTCCCTTCTCAAACACATTTGTAACAGGGTGCTGCTACATAATTTTGCACAATTTTGGCTAAGGAAGAGAACCCATCATTTTCGACTTAGGGACTTAGGAGGCAATTTGACTTAATTTGGTTGCTAGTGGAATGTGGGGGCCACCCACATGGGAATTTGAATTGGCCCATTAGAATAGCTTGGAGGGAAAGTCAAGTAGGTGGATAGAGGGGCCCACATGAGGCAAGGGAGGCCCAAGGAGTTATAAGGAGAGAGCAGCTCTCGTTTTGGGATTCATTCATACATCTTGCAAACAAAATCACTTGACTATTCACTCTGTTGTTAAGCTGAGTCAACCCGCTGTTTAGCCACGAATCTCTCAAGCGGGAGATTCGACCTCTACTTTGGGGGACCATCCATGCCCACCCTAGAGAGGTAGTTCTACAAGGATTTCAGGGGTTCCAGGGCAGTGACATAGCACCACCAACCAGTGCAGCGCAAGGAGTGTGTATTTCTGGGTAGCCAGGAGACAGGCAAAGGGAGATTGAGGCAAGTAGAGATCTGATTGCTTCTCTGGAGTTGGGGAGTTGAGCTAGTAGCATTAGACCAACGTTCTTGCTGGGTTTTACAGCCACCTCAGCCAACATTCCAGCGATTCGAACTGTTGGGCTGGGGGACAGCATAAAGGCCACACAACATATTTTCATGGTACTTGGGATCATCTGAGTTGGGCCAAGAGATCATTCGGGGAGTCAAATATTGGATAGCATGGGTGAAATCAACATTTTGGGGAAGTTTTCAAGTGGATTTACAGGCAGTTTCCAGCGAGTCGAAATTGACAACTAGAGCTGAGGTGAGGCTCGAAGGGGTACGAAAATCAAAAGTCTAAACCAGCCAAAATCCTTTCTGGGTTTTTGACAAGGATCCCAAATATAAAGTTTCATAATTTTTTGAGCACCAGAGGTGGGGTTTTAAGCTGAATATTTGCAGCTGACAGTGTAGAATTGCTGGGGATCGAATAGTGCCTTTGGGGGTCGATTTTGGGAAGTCCAAATCAGGCCAAACCATTTATGGGTTTTTGTGGGTTTTGGCCAAGAAGTCTGGGGTTAAAAGCATATAAATTTCTAGGCAGTTTCAGTGCACCTCCGAACCATTCAACTTCAGTAGAGCAACAATTTCTAGGCAACTTAGTGTAGATTGGTGCAGCAGCTGAGCAACCTTCAGCTCAACCATTTTCCTACTTGGGTTTGGTCCTGCTTGTCCTTTCAGACAAGCCCAGGTGCACCATTTCATCATCTGTTGTATTTGACTTGCAGAAATATAATAAAATGGCTGAAAAGTTCTCCATTTGTAGCTTTTATATGGGTGTTTGCTAAATATTTCGTTTTTAGTAATTTGGTGCATGTATTATTTTCTTGTTATCGCTTGTATTCAAATTAAGGATCATTACAATGGTATGAGAGCATGATCTTGGTCCAACTATGGGAAATTAGCCAAAAGATCATGGAAGTTTTGGGTATGAGTGCATATTGACAGGTGAAATCAGAGACAAACCCATGGTTCAAGGGAAATCCAGTATGCAGAAATTCTAGGGTAGAATTCATTGGGACGATGAGAGGTTGGCTTAGTTGAGGAGGGTGACAGACCAAACCCATTCTCACCCTTACTACAAAGATGTTAGATGTGAGCAGGTTGTGGGGGTGCAACCATCTACATCGTGTGGGGAAAGTCGACCAGATTAGGGCACCAGATCTTCTAAAAAGGAGCAGACAGAACAAAGATGGTTAGAGGGTGAGACTAGGGGGCACTTTTACTGGTGGAGACCTGGCTTTAGATATCAGGAGCTTGAGGAGGAGGTTGAGCATGATGCTAAGAGACCACAAGATGGTGAGGAGCACATCGATGTACCCGGTGTAGTGCAAGAGTCACCTTTATTAGAGACCTCCTTGATAGCCCTAGTTGACACCCTGTTGGAGAGGATAGAGCCTTCTTGCATAGAGTCATTTGTTGAGGG
>APFE030225658.1:0-16500 GCA_000404065.3 Pinus taeda | reverse complement strand
TGCACAGAATTATTTGTAAAGATCAATTTCTTTATTACCCAGAATATCAAAGAAGAAAAAAAAATTGTGTTTTGTCCCCCTTTTAACCACTGTTAGATGGTTTTTAGTTTCTTCCCAACTGTTGTCGGTTATGTTTTGATTAGTTACATCAGTTTTTGTTCCGAACTGTTTCTTTGTCGTTCGTCATTAACACAAAGACAAAATTGACTGCCTTAAAACTCTAATCCTAACTAATTAACATTTCTACTGTTCCTAATTACTGTTCAGTTACTTGACTCTTACAGCTTAATCAAATAAAAGAAAAAAAAAAACAACCACATTATCACTCCAGTGAATTTACTCCTCCATCCCCTTCAGAGACCAAACAAACTTCTTTGTATCTCGCCTTGTCAGCCAGATGCTCCTACATCATGCACTTTTTAAGTGCTCTTGTAATTGCTAATTGTGTGTTATGTCTTGTTTAGCTAAGTGTTCCAAACTATGCTAATTTTCCATTTTGAAGTGTCGTTTTGCAAGAAACACATATTTTTTATTGGAAAATGGTTTTTCATTTTTTGTAAATGCAAGACATTCGTTTTCCAAGTCTTAAGTAAGATAATTAATGTTCGTTGTAAAATAAAATTCTTTGCAGATTACACATTTATTTTTAGATCTATCTTGAATTTGTTTCATATAAACTTGCCTCGAATCATTTTACTTTTTTAAATTGATAGTCACTTATTAACATTTTTTTTTACTATTATTAATGAATGGTGGTTGTTTAAATCTTGATTTTTATATTTTGGCCTATTTTAAGAAATTATCTTGCATAAATGGAGAATGCATAATGTACATGTTCATGTTTCTCTATTTCATGTCCACTAGATAATGTGACATTGTAATTTCTATCTATGCATAACACTTTTTTCAATATATGATAACATAGTTTAAGATTTTTAAATGGACTTGTCTTTACTTCATTGCAATGCAAGTGAATGTTGCCATCACTATTTTTCAACGATGTTCAATAAGTAATATGATGTTTCCTTTGTCATCACTATTTCCCAAAAACATTTTATGTTAATAGTGTACATGATGGACATCTCGATATTTTTCTAGTACATGTTGAATAGACAATATGCCATTATTTTTAATTTTTTGCACATGGAATTTCCTTAATTATATGACAGTCAATGTTATTTTGATTAATCATTGATTGATCACAATGGCAAGGGCATCTATTGTGATATGCTTCTCTCAATAGTGGCTCATAGTGGATGTGAAATGTATCTATTTCAAATGATATCATGTCAAACGTATCACTACAACTATAATTAGCTAAGTAAAATTCCATAATGTTATTAATGAAGGGAATTACTTGAATATATGCTTTGATTATGATCAATATACATTGAAAAAAATAGCTCACCCTCTATCTTCACTTTTTAATGTGGCACTTCCATATTTATGAGATACCCTTACCAATTTGAAACCATTGTTATATTTTGTACGACATGAGTAGTGAAGTGTTTTTTTCCCATAAATTCAATATAGCTTGGTCAATTCCAATAAGTGCATTGCAAAAATATCAAACCGTATAATCCCACAAATATTGTGAGAAAAGCAAATAGTAGTATTTAAATATTATCTTTGCAACAACATGTACTTGTTATCACTTTGTTTAAACCTTGAAAATGCATATTGTGCATAATACAATTCCAATGGCATTCAAGATACTTGCACATTAGTGAGAAGTACATTTTAAATGATATGAAATAACATATAAGTAATTTCTTGTAAGTAATGGTTCATAGTTCCCACTAATATGATTTGTGTCATAAAACAAGATTAAATATGAATATTTATTTATATTTACATTGAGTAACACATGTGTTGTTTTCCCTTCTAATGACCAAAATCCAATTTGTATCTTTAACCACTTTTCTAGTCATTATATGCAAAACATATCTCCTCAAAGTTCTCTATATATCTCATATAGGCTCTAAATATCTGTAGACAAATGCATCTTGTAAACAGAAATGTTAGCATCATGGATCCAATGCAATTAATACAAAAATCATATCATAGTTCATATTAATATGGCTCCAATGCCTCGTCATTTCCATTCTTTAAATAAATCAGGAAATGCTCTATCAATCAATTACACAATTCAATAGAATAATGTTGAAAATGCAATTCAATAGAGTAATGTTGAAAATGCAATATTACTTGGAAATGCATCAAATAAATATTTCTCATATGCATATGAACATGCTTGTAAGCTAAAAATGCCACTATTATTAAATGCTTGCTCAATCCTATTATGTATAGCGCATTATTCCTTCATTGATAGCTTTCATAATCTATTGTTTCGATCATGTTTTTCAATCAATGTTCCTCAAACAATTATTCTCATAAAAATAGGAAATTGCAAAAAAATATCAATACAATTTCAAAAGTGCTCAACCTTCTTTTAGTTTCATTTACCTTTGATTTCTCTGGTTCAATGTAACACATTCCATAATTCATGTGCATACTAGTATCTCTACAAAGGCATGCACACACCTCATACTCTATAATGAAAAGTAAATAACAAAACATATATGACAATATAAAAAAAATTGTTTACCTTTCTCAAAGAACTACAAACAACACATTCTTAAATTTGTAGCACTTATTTCACATAATATACTCTTATGGTACTTAAAAAAAAGATTATGAAAAATAAAAAATATATAAAATAAATACCTATATATTATTAGCACCTCCATAGGATCACAATAAGTATACCACACACACCCAATAATAAGACAATCATAAAGGTACTTCAAAATACAAATTTTCATTCCTTTTTTTCAAAAACTACAAACATTACATTCTCAATTTTTTTTCTTTTGGTAAGTTTTACATTATATAACAAATATAACTTAAAGAAAAATGAAGAAAACATATATAAGTATTCAAAGCACACAAAGCCTTGAAACTTGGGAGAAGATTAGTAGTATGCACATCACATACTCTACATGATCACAAAAGGCACCTCACCATACATGAATCTCAGTTAAATTTTTCAAAGATTACACTCAAAAAATTCTCAAATATCTTAAAATTTCTCAAGATATAGTTAATTGCTATGCACCTACAATATAGTGATAATAATCAGCATAAAATATTACTCAAATTATTATAGTGAAAAGACTAAAAACAATAACAATAAAAAACTTCATTATCAATTAACTTCATTTTCTGTTATTATGTTAATATTTAACTAAAAAATTAGATAATTTAAAAATAACTATATCTTGTTGTCTCTTTGCTTAGAGTTCTCATTGCTGCTCCATCTGACTTTTAAATATAGCAATCATTTTATAACATAGATTTGTAAAAAAAATAACAAATAATTTTAGTAAATGTAATGTTTCATATTCGAAAGTTCCAATTGTTTTTTTAATATATTTATCTTTTAAATAAAAAAAATAAAAATATATTTAAAAATTCTTAAAAATAAAATATCTACACTACACGCTAAAAATCAACACTAAAACATAATGAAAAAATCCTATAAACTCTATAAAAACCCTTTGTAACAAATACAATAACAAATTAATAAATTTGGAGTTGTCTATAATGCGACTTTTTGGAGATTCCGGTGACGGAATTCGGCGGAAGAAATTGAGGTTAAATCTTGATTTGTTGCAGTTAAAATGGTTTTTTCACTGCATATTTGGATTCAGCACCCTGAAAAACCCCTGGGACGCTTTGATTGTGCAGAAACTAGCTATCAAACTTGCGATTCCAATAAATTGTTGCCGGATTTTGACCGGAAAAACCCACTGGAAAAGCTTCCAAAAAGTCGCATTATAGACAACTGCAATAAATTTTACCAAATAAGCCTCCTTATCCCTTTTAATTTCCATAAACAATACATTAACGTTCCAACCATGCCTTTTCTTTCACCACTCAATGTTAAGTCAAAGTCAATGATATTGTATCCTCGCTAAGTTAAAAATAACACTAACCCTTTTTTTTCATTTCTTTATATGGTCAGATGATTATCTAAATAAAAGTACAAAATTCTTCATATAGAAGAATTTCGTTAAGCGTACTTCGTTTGGGGTAGTTTAATTGGTAATGGTTGTGGAAATGAAGTCTCACTAAACCAGGAGTCTTGGGTTCAAATCTTGTGTTATTCCTTGTTCGGGGTGAGAAGTTGGACATGATGAAGATGTAGTCCTACCAAGTTTACAAAAAAAACTCTATTAAGCGATGGATTTTGGAGGACCATGGGATGGCCAAATAACATCCATATCCTGTGCATCTATGAATGTGGCTAGTTCGGACAGAGTGGTCTAGACACTAATGCATTTGATTGCATTTTCATTATATGCATGCTTAAATACAGTTATTATTAGCAGCTTGAAAGTTTAAAGTGGTTCTGATTGAAAATAATTAATAGATAAATGTTGATAGACATCAATTTATAATAAGTATCAAAATATTTATTTCATAATGTATTTTATATCACTAAAATCAAAACAAGTGTAATATATAAAGTTGTTTCTTTGTACCTGTGTCTTTGAGCTGAGAGGCTCATTCTACAACCTAGTATGATGTGTAAGCATATCTTTCCATCATCAAAGTTGAAATTTTACTCATGTCGGCCAAAATTAATTTAAAAAATATATAAAAAAAATAAACTTTATAAAACATTTAATATGTTAGCTCATAAAAAAAATTGCACGTGAAGAAATTCGGATCCTCTCAACTCATGTTAGATTTGTATTTAAGATGGATCTATGTTGGGATAAAAAAAGGTAATTAATAGCAAAGTTATGAAAGGTAAACATACATTTGTAAGAGATTAACATTAGAACAAGTGTAATGTCTAATTTCATGTATGGAAGTAAGGCTAGATTTTACGAGAAAGCACATGAGCCCATTTAAGGTAGCGATGTCAATGGCCACAAGGGACATAAGCTTTATTGTAAGTGAGACCGAAGACTTCTTTAAAAACTTGTCTTTCTAAATGTAAGGAAACATGGTAATGGCTTAAGACACTAAAAGCATTTGGTAGGAGCCAAAGGGACAAGTCTAAATATTTTAAGTTTTTTATCTGTTTTTTTGCAATCATCATGGAAAACCAACAACATAATTATTTTCAAAAACAAATTTTTACATTGTTTAAATTATATTTTTGAATACAAAAATGAATCCAACACTTTCAAAAACTCTCAAGGAATTCAAATTATATAATCTTACTAACTAAAATTTGTTATTCTAGCTACAATTTAAGCAAAATTGATTAAAATAATTTTGTAAAAAAAAAAAAAACTAAACATTTAAAATACTTTAAATTAAAATCTAGAAATACTTTAAATAAATCTACCGTATAATAAATCACTAACAAATATTTTCAAATAACATATTTCTTCCTTTTAAAAACAAATAATAAATAATCCCAATCAATTACAAATAACAAACTAATTAAAAACCATCCCATATAAATTTATAACCTATAATAAAAAATTAAAATAAAATAAAACACAAAAAGAAACTAATAATTAAGATTAAATAAATCAAAAAACACAAAATAAAAATAAAAACAACATAGATTTTATTTTATCTAGTTGTTTTTGCTTTATTCTTAATGTTTTATAAATTTTAAACTCTAACTATATTTTTTTATCCCAAAATAAATTATTTAAAAATTAAGATTTTATCAGTCCCAAGAGTTGAATTATTTTTTAATATTTTTAAAATAATTATTATTATGGAGTTAAATTATATTTTTTTATTTTTTAAATTAATTATTTAATTATTATATATAATTTATTTAACTCATACATTTTGATAAATTAACTATATAGTAATTAGTTTTGATATTTTTAATTAATTATTATTTATTATTCTTTAATTAAAATAAATTAATTTTAATTTATTAATTAAATAATTAAAAATTAAATTGTGTTATTTTATTTATTTTTTAAATAATAGCGAAGTGGATGCCATTCTTTTTTATTTATTTATCCCTAACCTCAAAAGAAAAACAAATAAAAAATATAACGTTTATAAGCGAATTTTCGAAAGTGTTTTCCAAAGGTTCCATAAAAGTGATACCATGGTAATTTTACTGGATACTCTCCCACTAGGTGCATTAAATTGTATGTACGAAGGTCATTTTTTATGCTCTAATGTATGTAGGGAAGTAATCATTTTATCACTATTTTCTTAGTACGTGCATAAAATTGCAGGTACAAAAGTATTTTTTAATACTTTTACATAAAATATTTGTACGTAAAATATTTTTATGTTCGAGAGAAGTATAATTTTTGGCAAGAGCTAACGAGTCTGCCATTGGGTATTAAATACCTGGCTATATGCCTTCGATAGCTATTTAACACACGCACCATTATTTTTTATTTAGGCTCAAGTTGCAACCAAAAAGACATTATTGTCAACATCTTTTAATTAAACTAGTATACATATGTGTTTGGTGTCGTTTTTTTCTCAAAAAATATATTCTAAACCACATAAAAATTGTCAAACCAATATTCACCACAAATAAAAAATAAGAAAGTTCAATTTTTTTTAAGTTAAAAAATATTTTTGTATTTTCACAAAATTGTTTTACTATAAATTTATGAAAAACCCAATGAGAATTTTATCGTTTTTTTGGTTTTAATTAAAGTCAAATATTTTTATCATAAATAAAAAATAATATAACTTGCCTTATAAAAATCGTAAATTTATCATAACTTATCAGTAATTATTAAATGGAATTAATTTATAAGTTAAACATATATACATTTCAAAAATATAGCTCATGGAGTTCTGGATAGATGGTGATGGGATGCTATGTTAAGACACTCCTTGATGTGAAGTCACCGGTTCAATTCATGGAGATTCATCTTTGCTTTATCATAGAGATTCTTAATTCATAAATAGACTTTGTTACAATACCATGGCTTATCAATACCACATGCCCAAAAAACCATTGCTCATTTCATATGATGCTTTTTTCATATGATACTTTTTAAATTAATCAATTTAATTAAAAAGGTAAAGATGACATAAACTTTGAAGATAAATCTCAACCTTTGATTTGCAAATACTACTAAGAATGTTTTAGAATATTATGTGGAGATTAAAATAACTATCATCCTCCCATAATTCTTGATAATTAAATTAAAATCCTAGAAGCCCTATTTCAAAACACACATTTATTAGTGCAATTACTAGCTCAACCATATAAATACACACCTATCAGTGTAATTACTAGCTCAACAAGATAAATTAAATGGTTGAGAAGCACCAATAGACATCAAAACCACCTCATAATACATGTTGCATTGCAAAAAAAGAAATCTTAAAGAATAACTAAATTATAACTTCTTCTATTATTATTATTATTATTATTATTATTTTGATATGAGTTAAAACATATATAATTTAAAAAAAAATTGACAAATATTCTTAATCAGGAGATTTAATCCTCTATAATGGAGATTCTTTAACTTATAAATATTATTCTACAATTATGTGCGCACTTACTCATACGCACAACGTCCCAAAAAAAAACAATTACTCATATTTTCATATTGACATTAAAAACATTATTCATATTCATATGACATGTTAATCTTGACATTTTCACTTGTTAGGCTGTCTATTTTTTTATTTTTTTTTTTTTTGTTTTCAGGAAAGGCTTCCAAATTTTAATTTAATTATATTATATTAATAGGTGGCATGTAGAGATTATTTCCAAAGAAATATTAGAATATTCATAAATAGATACACAAACTAAGATAGAATTTATCTCCAAAATTAGTTTATACCCAATTACTTATGTCCAATAATTAAATTGATTAATTAAAAAAATGTTCAATTCAAGTGGAGTGTGGTTTTTTGGACATGTGCTTGTTACACATGGTAATATGGCCCATTGTATTATAACAAAGCTTATTTACAAAATTAAATCTTCATGCGTATGTCGGGGGTAAAATCTCGATGTAAGGAATATTCTATTTCATGTTTTTTTTTTTTCAAATGTATATATCTTTAATTTAATATTAATTCTCTCTATAAATAATAATAATAATAATAATAAAAATAAAAGTTATAGCTTAGTTAGTTTTAGGATTTCTTTCATTTTAACAACATGGAATGTCTTATGAAGTAAATGTTTTAATGCTTATATTATAGATTGATGTTTTTTAGTCATATTCTAACTTATAGACAAGAAGGTCTTTTCACTAGGATTAGATGACACAATTTTAAGTAAGATTGTGATTTTTTGTTGATTAAAATGCATTTTTGAATACATTAATGGATTCAACACCTTTAAAAACTTTTTAGGCACTTGAATTCTATAGATTAAACAACTTAAACTCAAGTTCAGACAATTCTTTTCATAACATCACGTGACAATTATTTAGTCAACATGTTTCGAACTACCCAATATGATTCTTGATAAGACTAATAAGAAGACTATATATATATATGTGTGTGGTGTTTGTGTGTTAGGCTCAGCTAGAGGCCACGGGGCTATATACTATAATATATATTATTATATACTATATATATATAATTATATATATATTTATATAATATATATATATATATATATATATATATAATATTCCCATAGGAAGAACTGAGCTGATCAAACCCCGAAGGGGATCAGCCCCGTCGGCCTACTAACTGAACTAACCCTAAAGGCATCGCAGGAAGAATTGACCTTATGACCTCCTGATCAACGATGGTACTTTAATAACGACGGATTGATCAGTGATCTACCTTTAGGCATTATATATAATTATAGTTATATATATATATATAATATAATATTCTCTTTAATTTTTTTATTAAATATAATTATTCTAACTCATTTTCATACCTGCTGGATTTTCCTTCATTCTAGTTTATTCTTTTGATTCATTATTTTATTCATTGTGATATTTAAATCTATTTTGGTCTTTTTTAATTTTGTTTTAATTCAATTTCATTATCTATTTTTTAAATTTTTGTTTATATATATTATATTTTATTTTCTTATTTAAACTTTTTAGTATTTATTAAATAATTAGTAAGTTAATAGATTTTTAGATTGTTTCGATCAAATATACATTTTTGGTCCTAAAATGAATTCATATTAAATCATTATTTATTTCCATTGAATTTAATTGTTGCAATCTTTTTTTTCTTTGCCCATATTTATTTATTTATTTGTAATTCTAGATTAGACTCTCCATCTTAGTTTTAATGATGAACCACATTGGATGGTTTGAAATGTGTCAACCAAATAATTGAAATGTGATTTTATGAGAAGAATTGTCTAAACAATATGAATCGTAGAAGCTTGGATTCAAAAATTAAACTCAAGTTTTTAAAAATCTTTGTCAGATTTTTATTAAAAATAACTAAAAAAACGTTAAAAAAGGCATTTCTTCTATAAACTAGACTATACCTTTAGTTTATATGGTTTACTAATTTTTCATTAATCAATTAATTAAAAAGACAAAAGAGATATAACCACATTGAAGCTAAATCACAACTTTTAATTTTTGAATACTACTAAAAATATCTTAGAATATTTAGTGATTCATGGTTTTAAATGTAACTAATACTTAGTGAATACCCAACCATAAAACCCTTTATCTATTTAGTATAATATTAATATAAATTTAAATTAATTTAAATTAAGAATAATAATTATTAATATTTGTGTTTTTTAAAAATATTATGGTTTAAATGAACCATTGCTTATACCTTCTAGAAAGGCAATACCTAACCAAAAACCCTTTAATACCTAGCCATAAACCCTTTCCTATTGTAATAATATTACATATTAAAATTAAATAATTATAATAAATAATTTATTTGGTATTTTGGTTTTTTTAATATAAATTTTAATAGGAATTCAATGTTTTCACATTTTTATAGTTTTGGAAGGATTTTATAATTTAAAACTATATTAAATAAGAAAAATCTCAATTTTATTTAAAATTGTATAATTTTAATTCAAATGAAAAATTAAATCAAATAATAATTAAGTTGTATCATATGTTTAAAAATACAAATCCCAAAGTTATAAGGGTAGCTCAATTGGTGATGGGAGTAATGTGAATCTTGGGAAAACTAAGAGATCCAAGGTTTAAATCCCCTTGTTGTGACCCAATTTATGGAGAGAAAGATACGTCGTAGACCCCTAAAGGTTCACTGATTGTTACGTGTTAGGTAGGTTGTTGGGCACCTATACTATAGTAGTAATAAGTATGAGATATGAGGTTTTAGCAATCCATCATATCTCTAATTATTTATGTATTTATATACCTACATTGTCATGTGTTCATGTGGCAGCGCCTTTGACAACCTAATGCTAATTTCCAATTTTTTCCTAAAACATAACTATCTCCAATTGAGTGTAGAGAATCATGGCCATAACCACAACTTCTTTTGGTTACTACCTAGTACCATGAAATATCTTGTATGGTATCAAATACAACTAATATCTGTAGAAGTCAAATAAAACGCTAGAAAACAAGGAAAATTTTAAGTTAATGCTCTAAAAAAATAGTTGCCTGGAGACTGCACTAAGACAAATCCTTTGAGACACAGACACACAGACACACACACACACACACACATCCATTGTTGATATGAAAATATATATATCAATTGTTGTTCAGTGTCATCTCTATATCAATGGTTTCAGGTTTTTGAGTCATCTCTATTATGTCTCCCAAGTGATGGAAGAAGGATATGAATGTATCAAATTTTGATTGTTTAGATTTAAAGGTTGATGTAGTAAGAAATTTAATATTATGAGAGGATACAAAATATTCAAATAACTAGCATACCCATGAAACAGTGAACACCAAAACGAGGAACACCAAAGAACAATAGGTTAAATTTTTTATTATATGTAAACATATTGAATGCAAAATTAACCATTCATTTAAAAAAGTGTTGTAGGCAATTTAGTGAGTGCTACTCAAATTAGAAATTATGCTTTAGAAAAAATTGCATAAAAAATTATCCTATAGTATTAATTTGGTAATGACTAACATTGAGATGTCTACACATTTACAATTTTACTCCAATATAAATAATAGTGGAAAGTAACTCTTGTTAAGCATATTTATTTACATGTTATTCCTATCATTTTTTAACGCAAGGGCTTGCTTAAATTATGGTTGGAATTAATAGATGGGTTAAGTTATATGGCTACAAAATGCCAAGGAAGCACTGATCTACCAATCTACCTATTGTAAAACAAAATTGCAAGGCAATTTTTTTCTTTAGAAAAGGAATTTGTTGCAGGCCAGTCGAATAGTAAGGGTTACAACTCTATCCAACTACATTTTTTACTGTGCTGTAAATTTTGGGGTAAGCCTTCGCATAGAAGCTTAGTGTGATTCTGCCTCCTTCCGCAAACACACATAAAAATACCCAGAAACTCACAATTGTAGTAAACAGATTTGTAACGAGTTAACACAAAAAAGTAAGCTTTATGGGAGCTATTACAATTACAGTCAGTAGGTAAGACAAAATATTGTGATCGGTATTCCCGACAATCATTTTGCTTGCCATACTACAAAATAATTGTTTATATAAAATATTAACATATTTCGAAGCTCAGTTATAATTAAATGATGTTTTATCTCTATACATCATCTAGAACATGGAGGTATCTTTGTCATTTCTAATTTTCATTTGTTGGCACTTCGACACCCACTGCCTCGACAACTCTTCCTTTTTTTCATATGTTTTTGTATAATATGTACTAAATTATACTAAAACATATGCACATGGTCAGAGCATATACTTGCAATATCTTTGTCTCTTTGACCATCATCATAATTTATATTATTATGATGATCGGAGCATATATTTTATGTGCCATCCGTGGACTTTCATAAAGAGTAGTGCATCCTTGAATGTTTCATATGGCCAACTATGGTTGTGAATTACAATATTTGTTGATGATCGTTGTAGGTGTTGAAATTTGAAAGTTGAAGATGTCATGATAGGTCTTTTACCAATCAAACATCCAAATAGTTAGAGCAGTCTATTTAAAAAATAAATAAGAAGAATTTCAAACCATATGCTTACATTGTTTAACTTGCCATTTTTTTATTCAAAACATTGTTTAAATTCTGAGGATTGGTGTCTTGTGCTCGGCAACCAAATATACCAGATGAAGATGTTGACCTTCCACCAATGTCTAAGAACCATCAAAATAAAGGAGATTTGTGGCCACTTAGGGATACTCTTGTCATTCCAGTTGATTCAATTACATATGAAGACTATAATGCTCGTATTTTCACATCCATTCCCTCAAAAATTTCCTCAAAATATACATGCACATTGAGCTTTTATAAGTCCATAAATCATAATAATTGTAGCCTAACTTATAAAGGTGAAGATCAAAATTATATGCAATTAGCGAGGCACCAATCATCGGCTCTTGAGACATATTATGAGAAAATTTCTAATTCAATTAATAGAGTGACGTTTTAACGAAATAGTGCAAGAGGTTGAAGGAAAAAATCATACTATATAGAACACACCTATGGACAATGGGGATCTTATGTATGATCATTACAGCACATGGAAAGTCCAAGGGACAAACATATATATCACTTTTATTTTCTTGTGTATCTTGTGGCTGACGTGATCAAGCATATGCAATTGTCCATGATATGACTATTGTCATCTTTAATTTGAATAAGTATTGTTATGTTGGTATGATACTGCATTCAAAAAAATGGAACCCATAATAGAGAGACCACATATAAGATTATTGAACTAGTGAAGCTTTCAAAGGGTTTGTCATCTGTGAAGGCCTCCAATGGTAGTGGAGACTTTGGCCTCACCTGGTTGTATGATTATAGCAAGAATCCAAGGATGAATCACATTATGGGAAGGTTGGAGTACATAGTTCCATATCTCACACAGACAGGGAAGGCCATGACTAGGTTGGATTTAAATCATTCTCATTTTGTGTGCACCATATCACAAATCTCTTTGTTTCTACCTCGATCCATAAGTAGTACTTTAAAAAAATGGTCTATTTTTATCCATGTCACCTCAAGTTTCATTGCATGCTTAGTTGATGTAACAAGTAATGGTTATGTCCTTGAATTTTTCTAAACTATGTACACTAAAACTAATGGAAAGAGTCACTAATTTGCTTAGATGATAACACCACCAACTTGACTTGAATATACCATCTACTAGTTATAACTCCTATGTGAGGATTGTGCCTTCTCATGTCGATCACATATATGTAATTTCCTTCATTTTCCAACACATCTTAGACCTCTCCAATTTGTGTTGCAACCTTTCACTGTACAACACTCTAGTTTTACTAAAATGCTTCTTTCCGTCGTCAACAAAGAAATTAATTTTATTGGATATATAAAAATTATAAGTCAAATTTACATTTAGGTATCATTTTTAATATCCAATGATTTTTAGCTTAATCTAAATGGATGTTAATGGAATTTCGGAGGTGATGAACACACTATCTTTTATTAAGTATTTGGTGCATTTCTAACTAATTAAACACAAAGTGAAGTGCCTTAACCTTATAACTCATTAACTAAAAAGAATATTTTTTAATATCATCAATCATATTAATAAAAGGGTTTCATCATTTCTTAAAAAACAATTCCTATAGATTTATATATTGCACATTAGTTTCACCAGATTAGTTGCCCCTTTGAAATGATGATGTTCCAAGAGAATGAATACCTCCAAAACATGTTTCTTATGGGCAAATAGGGAAGTTGTTATAATTTCAAAGTTTAGGCTTGTATGAGGTGAGTAATTTAGATATAAGACTTATGGATCCATCACATTTTGTTTTATAGTTGGCATTTCGAGTCATTCAGTGTGGCTTATCACTAGGACACTTTGATGAGAAATCTAAGTAAGTTTCCATAAATAAATAAGTGAGAAATGTCAGATGAAAAATTCCAAAAATTTAAAAAAAACTAACACAAAAAATATATATCAAATCAAATAAACGTTAAAAAATAAAACAAACTAAAATCAAATAAATTAAATAAAATAAAATAATTTATAATAATAATGAATAATCATAATTTTATTAAAATCATAACTATAATAAAATAACTATTATACTTAACTATTATTAATATATATTATATATATATATATTATACCTATATACTATATATCATAAAATCAAACTTTAATCATAATATATATCTACAATCAAACTTTATATTAATATGATCAAGTATAAAATTATAACCTTATTTAATATACAAAATATAACTAAAATCAAACCTATCATATTAATATTAATATTAGTATCTTAATCTATTAATATTAATTTATTTGTGTTATTATTAATATAAATGAATTGATATAATATAATATGCAGTTCTAAATTAGTCAAGTCTTACTAGCACTATTAGTTGAGGATGGGCCTCGTTAGCAAGGTGACCCAGGATCAAAACTTCAAGGGGATGGTTTTTCCCTATGCTAGGGGGAGGAGACATGTTAACAAATACAGTTAGTTAAGGGTTGTTGTGGCCTAGGCCGGGTGCGATCCCTGGGCGACTTTGACAGCTTAGATGCTCCTAGGTCGCGGCTCCTCAAGCCACGTCATGCTTGAAGGATCATAGACAACTTGACAAACAAACAAAAATTGTAAATCCTTTAAATTCCAAATACCATGTTTAACTAATTTCAAAAAAATATAATTAATTAGACTTTATAAAAATGTTTAATCATAGCGAAACACAAAATTATAAATTTAGCTGAATATGTCACCATATATGAATCTTTACCATTAAATTTGGTTTAAAAAAATAAAATATTAATTTATAATAAAATTATACGATGTGTGTACCAAGAAGAGAGAAAAAATGCAAGGTTAGGAAAAGCATTAGGAGGAAGAAAAACTAGAGACGAGGGTAGGAACATAGTTTTTGCTTATTTTTCACCTATCATATTGATTCATATTATCATAATGCTTTTCGATCTCAATGGCTTCTCTTAACTTCCTATGATGATATTGCCCAGTTTTAGCGCGGATCCTAAAGTTTTCAATGCAGATGTGGTGCTTGGTTTTATCAAAGTGCTTAGCTAGGGCTAAGAAGCAGACATTAAGCATCATCGATCCCACTCCTTAGTGCTAGTTGAGCATGCTAAGAAAACCAAGCACCACATCTATATTGTAAACTTTAGGATCCTTGCTAAAATTGGGCAGTATCATCTTAGGAAATTAAGAGAAGCCATTAAAATTGCAAAACATTCTAATAATCTGAATCGAGATAATAAGTAAAAATAAATAAAAACTAGGTTCTCACCCTTACTTCTAAGTTTTCTTCCTCCTAATAATTTTCCTATCCTTATCATTTTTTTCTCTTCTTAATTTTTATCATTTATAAATTATTCTATAGTTCTTAATATATATATATGTATAAAATATTTTCCATATTAATATTTATATTTTATTAACCAATTTAGTATAATATTACACCTATTTCTTAAATTATAATTTTAGTTTCCAATTTATATTGTTTATAAATCTGATTATTTATATTTTTGTTGTTGAATTTGGTTTAAATTATTTTTGGAATTTAAAAACGTCATATATATTATATAATTTCTATATATATATAATAGGTTAATTTTATATTAATAAATTTATACTTTTTTATATTAATTAATTTATACTAAGATTTATATATTTTTTCAGTTGTTAGGTTTTTATAATATATTCTTATATTTAGGGAAGGTCTAATGAATTCGATATATGTATTCATCTTGAATTATTTTTTATTTGACTAAAATTTAAACGATAATTAGTATGTGGGTGGTCCCCGATCATTTCCTGCAGTTAATACATGACATTTTCTTAGAAAAATTCGCAACTTCCCTAGACACTAATCTTGAACAGACGAGTAGATTCTGGATCAGCACTTTGAAGATTTTATTTTTCCCCTAAATGTTTTACATTAATGAATTTTCCATTTATTACATGTGGACTTTGCATTTGTAACATATTTGCGGAAGTTATTATGGATATTTTTAATAAAAATGTATAAAGGACTTAACTGGATGTTTTTTAAATTATAGAAATGTTAAGTATATTATTTTTAAATTAATAATAAATAATTAAATAGATATAATATTTATACATATATTTCTAACGAAATGATTATTAAATGATAATAATATAATTCACAAAATATTATTTATTATATTTAACAATTTTTCGTTTAAAGCAATTTCTTTAACTCAAAAATTAAGAACATTGTTAAAAACATTATTCTAAAAATTATAATACGTATTATTATTTTATACATATAAAAAATGAAAGCAAATTTTTAATATAAGGAATCCAAAACTAACTTTCTTGATTGATGTGTCTAAATAATGACATATTTGAATTTTATGAATTAAGAATGTTTATTTTCTTTGTTAGTTTGACCATTAAGGATTTGAACTTTGAATCTCATGGTTTACAAAGTACTTCAT
>APFE030225649.1:88729-103162 GCA_000404065.3 Pinus taeda | reverse complement strand
CAAATGCCATTAACAGTTTATATTCATTACCTTGTTCATCTTCATCACTGTTTGATAGACCATCACTATCTTCATGAGTGTAGTAGCTTTTCTTACTTGCACCCTGTTTCCTGTTCCATCTAGCAGGTTCCTTTCCTTTATCCTTATAAGGACATTTTGCAGCATAATGACCTACTCTTCCACAAGCAAAGCATTTAAAAGGCAACTTACATCTGAACCTTCCAGAACCCCTTTGGAATTTTTCTGAAAAGTTCTTGATTCTTCTTTCCTCTTCTTCTGGGACGTGCTTGTTCATAATAATCTCCTTTGCCTGATGCCTTGAAAGCAGCTTTTCTTCTATCTGATGGACCTCCCTTTCTCATTTCATAGGCAGTTAGAATTCCATGTAGCTGAGACATAGTAAGAATTTGTAGATTTTCTTTTTCTTCTATTGCAGATACTTTAGATTCAAACTTGGGGGACAATGATCTTAGAAACTTTTCAACCACAATAGCCTCTTTTATTTCTTCACCCAAATTTTTCATACAATTAACAACTTCATCTACCCGAAGAAAATAGTTAGCCACACTTTCATCATTATACATCTTGAAAGTCTCATACTGAATCCTGAGAGTTTGAAGTTTGGCACGCTTTACCTGTTCATCTTCTTCATAGCTCATGACAATTTTGTCCCATATCTCTTTTGCGGATTTATAGTGCATTACCTTCATGAATTCCGATTGTGATATACATCCTAATAGGGTACTGACTGCTTTTGCATTTGTTTCATACTTCTTCTTCTCGTCTGCATCTGTAGGAGTAGTTGAAAGAAAAGCATAGCCTGTCTCTACGATGTTCCAAACTTCTGTACCAAGAGATAAGATAGGCAGTAACTCTTACCTTCCAATAATTGAAGTTTGTCCCATCAAAAACCGGTGGCCTGATAGATGCTTCCCTCTCGTAGTTGCTCATGATGAAAGATCTTCCTTCAAGCGATCAAGCTTCTTTAGAAGGACCTGCTCTGATACCAATTGTTGAAAATAATACTGAGAGGGGGGGTGATTCAGTATTATCTAGTCCTTTTAACAATTCTTCCTTATTTATACTTTGAATTATTTTTGCATATCAGTACCATAAAACAATGAGCATGAACAAGAAAAACAGACAGTCACATCAAAGAACACCAGATATAAGGTGGAAACCCAATGTGGGTGAAAACCGCCTGCTGCAATATGTCTCTATCTTCTTTCAAATTAGAAACTCCTTTTACAATGGTCTTGTACTGGTGCAGTCCTTTACCAGTACACATGCTGCAACCTGCAGAGAGCTACAACTCTCTCTTTTTCTTGTCTCTCCTGGAAGGGAGCTACAACCCCCTGCTTCTTTTCTTTCAAGGACCACTTTTCATAAATTTTCAAACTGGATCCATAAACATCAAATGATCATCAAGTACCAGTAAGTCACCCAGATAACCAGACCCAGAACACCTTATCAACAAAAAAAAATCAGTCAACAAAAGATCTTAAGACAGATACGCAATTTCCTTTTCTCTGGCCTGCGTTGCTACGCACTTCACCTTCTGTGGCGTCGCGCACCTCCGCAACTGCACCTTTTTTGGCGCCGCGCACCTCCACAGCTGCGCCTTCTGTGGTGCCGCGCACCTCCGCTGCTGCACCTTCTGTGGCGCCGCGCACCTCCGCAGCTGCGCCTTCTGTGGCACCTCCGCACTGCGCCTTCTATGGCGCCTCCGCATTGCGCCTTCTGTGGCGCCTCCGCGCTGCGCCTTCTGTGGCGCCTCTGCACTGCACCTTCTATGGCGCCTTCGCACTGCGCCTTCTGTGGCGCCTCCGCACTACGCCTTCTGTGGTGCCTCCGTGCTGCGCCTTCTGTGGCGTCTCCGCACTGCACCTTCTGTGGCGCCTTCGCACTGCGCCTTCTGTGGCGCCTCCACACTGCGCCTTCTGTGGCGCCTCTGTGGTGTCTCCGCACTGCGCCTTCTATGGCGCCTTTGCACTTCCGCAGCTGCAGCGCTCAAGAGATCACCCTTCACAGATTCGCTTTCCACTTCACTTTCATATAGATCGAGCTTTTGAAACAATAACCCAATATTTCAGATCTTAAGATATTCAACCCAAAAGCATACACAAGCCAAATGATCTCCTTTGCTTTATATAGGCAAGCTCTTCCTCAAATCATGGACCAATACCACGGGCCAAAACCATAACAAACCAATACCATCAACTCAATACTAGGGATCAACATGTCTGTCAAGATGCCATGGTCCAAAAACCATAGGTTCAAATTCCAAGGACTAACTACCATCGACCAAAGGTAAGTTTTCCCACATGAAATAAACTTTTCTCTGCATAAAATTCCGTGAACTTTTCTCCACATGAAATAAACTTTTATAAACTTTTCTCTGCATAAAATTATGTGAACTTTTCTCCTGCGTACTTCTTAATTCTCATCATATTGAGAGCCATGCCATGGGTGTTGCCATCAAGTACAACATCTGTAACATATAACCATACCAGAAACGTAATGCCAACAGGAAAGACCAGGGTTTTGTAGCACTTGTTGGGATCCTTGTGGCTCTGTGTTTTGATGATGTTTTTCTTCATGAATTTGTAAGTTTATTGAATTTTATATATGCCATTTCCCTTCTCTTTGCTTCTGAAATTAAACAAATTTGAGTGACAAAGGTAGAATTCATGAGTTTGTTGTGCTCTATCTTTTAGTTTTGTTTAATTCTTAATGTTTTCTTCAGTTTGAAGAGGATTCTTGATAGCCTCTTACCCTCTTCAGCTCCTCAGCAATCCTTTATATGCATTCATTTAATCTAAGGCATCAAAACTACTGCCTACCTTGTCCCAACTGGAACTCTACAAAAATTTGGCCTCATCCCCAGACCCAAATCTGCCTTTCCCTTTTTCCAACACAAAACCCTCAAAAATCAAATCAAATCCTTGCACTATATACCTAGCCTAATATCAGTTGTTAAATTAGTCATCTCAAGCCCCATCCAATATCTTTTGCTGAGATTGACCCAGAGAGAGCCCTCTCATGTCCTCGTAGGGCTAGCTACGAGGTTGAGCGTGGTTTGATGTGGACCTAGAAGCTTACCTTTTCAGCCTGAGGTAAATCTAGGCTCCAACAAGTCCTAGAAGCCTTGGTTGGAACAAACATTCTGGAAGCCTTGGAAGTCTTGGATGGAGACCAATCTGATGATGGTTTTGTGATGTCCAACCATGAGGTGGAATCACTATTTGATGAGTATAGGTGGATTTCCTATGGAAGCCCTGGATGAGTTTTCATTGATGTGTTCTATGAGTTCCCACATTCATGTTTGGAATATGGCATGAGGGTGAATGTTTGAAGAGATATTTTGCTCAACCATTCTACAATCAGGTGGAACATGAAAGCCCCATCCTATATTTCAATTTTGCATCATTAATGAAAGGTTACTTCTCCTTCTTTTCCTTTGGCATTTTAATGGATTATATGTGGTCTTTATGGATATACTTTCATGAGTATTTCTGCTGCTAATATGATGGTTATGTATATGTTCTATGAAAAGATCCATGTATGAATCTCATCATGTTTTCACTTGTAATTGAATGATCAATGTATTTATGACCTAATGGATGGAATGGAAGTTGATATATTGAGGCATCAATGGTTCTTAGTGAATCTCAGATAAGTATGAGACCCCTATGCTCAAAACCATTATTTACACATGTGGATTAAATATTTGTGATATGTTTAACAAAATTCCTGTAATGGCTAGTAGGGCTCCAATCAAGGTCTTAAACAAGTATTTTATTTAGTACTGTCATTTGCATGTTATTTTTACTGTTTTGAAGGCATCATGAAATTCTGGTCAGCGACCCAAGATTTGAGCCTGAAAAAGTGTCTCAAATCTCAAGGTCGCTAGTATAACACTGACAAATTTAGTCTCTGGTCACTCACAGGTAAGCTTGTGAGAGTGACTTTCAATTTCTTCATGCTTTCATGCCTATGTCATGAGAGTGACTAAGGCCTAAGTTTTCCAAGAGTTTAGTGGGACCGGAGGGCAATTTTTCTGAAGTGTTGGATTAGTTCCTGAGGGTCCTCAAGATGATATTGAATGTCTATATGGTGTGCTCGTATCGATTCCACTTCCTTAACATGACTTAGGAGGTCGAATCAGATCATTATGGCCTCTCGTCACATGCTTACCCTCGATGGTTGGTTGCTTGGGTAGATGTGGGAAGAGGGTGTATTAGAGTGGTATCAGAGCATGGTTCACACCTCGAAGTGGATGGGCTATTTGTTGGTCATGCATGCATGTGAGTTGCATGTGCATCTCTCATTCGATGTGTTTGTTGCATTTGCATGATGTTGCTCATGGTTGTAGTGATGTTTTCATGTGAAATTTGAGGTTGTTATTGTGGAATGCACTGTCGTCGGTGTATGCTTGGTTACATGTAGGTTTATGTCACTTACATGTATAATTGTAGTATGCTTGGTTACATTCTTGCATGTTTGGTTAGATTATTGTATGCTTGGTTGCAGCTATCATTATTACAAGTTTGATTCCAAGTATCGTTCACTCATGCTTGATTATATGTGGTTATGCATATGTGTAGTTGGTTACATATTGCTTATACATGTTTGTGTTTGCATGTTGATGCAGGAGCATTGGAGCACCCTTATTTAAAATTTAAATTCAAAGCTGTGAAAAGGGAAATGTGGACAATCATTGTAAACCAAGGAAAATTCAGTTTAAAGAGAGCTAAATTGATGGAATTGACAAGTCTCTAGAAGGCTTTATTAAATGTAATTATCTACCATGTATGTGAATAGAGAGACTTATGGGATTCTAGGTGATTTGTTGGAGGAAATCATGGATCCTAGATGATCCATTCCCTTGTAATTTCCTATATAAGAGAGTCTGTGTTGTGTGAAAAGGATAGATAGTGTACACAATGTAGCCATAGGGCAATTCATGATTCGGGCCATAAGACCTTAGCCTATAATTGCGTTTTGTTTATAATAGAGATCTGGATTTTGTGTGTCTTTGTATCATTTATATATACATTATTTACTGTAAGTTGATAAATATGCTTGTGCGACTGTAAAGGACGAAGTTCCTATGAACTTTTCCTTAGACAAAGTAGGGCACAGGTAAATTTTTGTTGTAATGCAATTCCATCGGTAAGCGAATGAGAGAGATTTTGGATGTGAAAATAGATCAATGGAGGAGAGTTTCAATTGAAACTAGAGTTGATTGAATACCATAGTGGAAACCGTCATATCAGCTAGATCGATGGATAATATAGACGAAAGAGGAATGATGGAGATTAAAATGAAGTGTCCAAAGAAGGATGAAGTGGTCTTGGCAAATGGTAAGTGGTATCTTGTGCGGCCTCAAGGTAGTAAACGATATTTCTCAATTTCACACGATTAAGCTCAGCAATCGGCACGTAGCATGAGAAAAATACTTTTCTCACGTGCTCATGACTTGATAACGATTATGCAAGAATCTGCATGAGATTGCATGATAGCCGTCAGACTGAGGAATGAGAATGATGACAAAGATTTGATGCACTAAAGGTTTGTGGAGTGGCAGATGAGATAAGGTTATGAATTGGCATTTTAATTCCTTTTGGTTCCATAGTAATATTAAAGCTTTGCCATATATCGGGTAAAGTTAAAATTTTTGATATTTTAGTAGAATAAATAGATTTTGAGGTTTTTGACTAATACTCCAAAGAAAACTTGAGAAGAAGTTCCACCCAAACTTGAAGAAATTGTTCTAGTTTTGAACGATTATCCTTAACACGTACAACCAACCCACCATTAGTGGTATCAGTGTAGCCCACTGACACTGAGTAGGATCTCAAAGTTCAGAAAAGAAATCCAAAATGGCTTTGAGAGTTGGAGGGAGACATGGTGGTGGTCGAAGAAGAGGAGGACCAGTTGGAAATGCTGAAGTGTTGGAAGCTATGCAATCGATGCAAGCTAGATTAGAAGCAGTGGAAATGGGAAATCAAGGAGATGCAGGTGCTAGAGATGTTAGCAAGCCTGAAGTTGAAGCTGCAGAAGAAGAGGAACCTACAAAAATTATTCCTGAAATGAGATTCTTTAAATCAGTGTTGGGATCCACATCTAAACCTAGACTTGAGGTTTCAGTTTATACAGGAGGTTTAAACCCTGAGGATTTGATAGATTGGATTAATGACATGGATAAATTATTTGATTATGAAGAAATGGAAGAAGGAAAGAGAGTGAAATTTGCTATCACAAAATTGAAAGACATGCAACACTTTGGTGGGATGGAGTGCAGGCAGAAAGAAGGAGACTTCGTAAGCAGCCAATTAAAAAGTGGAACAGGATGGTGGCAAAGTTTACAAGTAATTTTTTGCCAAGTGATTATCAATAGTCATTATTTAGATAGATGTAGAATCTTAGATAGATGTCTTTGAGAGTGGAATAATGCACAAAGGAATTTTACAAAGTGAGCATAAGAGCTGGACAAATTCAAGATATAGACAAGAAGATTGCAAGATATATAAATGGTCTTAGAATGGAGATCCAATATGAGATATGTGTGTTGTCTCCTAAAATAGTAGAAGAGGCTTATTAGATGGTACTGAAGGCTGAAGAAAAAATCAAGAGGAAGCAATCTTCCAAAAGTAGAGGTACTTTCCAAAGAAGAGGAAGTGAAGGTGGTAGAAGAAGATCTATAGCACCTAGAGATGGAGCTAGCAACAACTTGAGTCAGCATACACACAGAGAAGGTGATGCAAGTGGCAGAAAGATTTTTTCAAAGGAAGAGGAGGCAGAGGTAGAGGAAGAGAAATCAGATGTTACAGATGTAACAAACTGAGACACAGAGCCTATGAGTGCCCAAAGAACACAGGGACAAATCAGAGAAATGTAATTGTTCCTCAGACTGAAGAGGAAGTAGTAAGAGTGCCAAAAGAAGAAAATGTACCAGGGAAAGTAGAATCTTTGGTAGTTAACAAAGTTTTGTTAAAGCCGGCAAAGGAAGTTTTTGAACTATCACAAAGAAATACTTTGTTTAGGATTGGATGCAAGGTTCAAGGAAAATTCTGTCAATTGGTAACTGATAGTGGCAAAATTGATAATTTGGTCTCTACAGAAGTGGTGGAAAGGTTGAAATTAAAGACAAAGAAACATCCAACACCTTACAAGGTGTCATGGCTTGAAAAAGGATAGCAGTTGTTAGTGAAGGAATAATGTGAAGTGGAGTTGCAGTTGGGCAGATACAAAGACAAAATTATGTGTGATGTGATGCCTATGGATGTGTGTCACATATTTCTGGGAAGACATTAGCAGTATGAGAAAGGAGCTATGCATGATGGGAAAAATAACACATAAAAATTTGGTAAAGATGGTGTTAATCATATATTGATGGCTATGGAAGAAGGGGACGCATCAAGAAAATTTGTTCTAGAGACTCTATTGTTGAGTGGAAAATAATAATTGTAGATCACTGAAGATGATGAGGTAAATTTTGCATTGATTTGCAAACCCAAGGTAATAATTACTTCCAGTCAAATTTCTAATTTCCCAATTTAAATTCAAGTTATTCTGGAAAATTATTGTGATATCATTGTAGATGATTTACCTAATAAGTTACAATCCATTAGTAAATTTAGTCATCATATAGATTTGATTCCAGGGGAAAATCTGCCAAATAACGCAGCTTACAAGATGACTCCCACAGAAAATGAAGAAATCAAAAAATAGGTTCAAGAATTGTTAGATAGAGGACTTGTGAGAGAGAGTTTTAGTCCTTGTGCAGTGCCAACAGTGTTGAGTCCAAAGAAAGATGGAGGCTGGAGAAATGTAGTGATTCAAGAGAAATAAAAAAAATAACAATCAGGTATAGATTTCCTTTACCTAGAATTGAAGATTTGATGGATTGCTTAAGTGGAGCAAGATATTTTACAAAGATGGATTTAAAAAGTGGGTACCATCAAATAACGACTAGAGAAGGTGATTAATGGAAAATTGCTTTTAAAACAAATGAAGGACTATATGAATGGATGGTAATTCCTTTTGGGTTATCAAATGCTCCTAGTACATATATGAGGCTTATGAATGAAGTGTTGAAAGAATTTATTGGTAAATTTGTAATAGTATATCTAGATGATATACTAGTTTACAACAGATCTAAAGAGGAACCTATGAGACATCTGAGTTATGTCTTACAAAAGCTGCAACAAGAAAAGTTACTGCTAAATTTAAAGAAATTTTCATTCATGAAGGAAGAGTTGTTATATTTGTGCTTTAATGTTTCTGCTGATGGATTAAAGATGGATCTAGAGAAGATAAGGGCAATCCTAGAGTGGCCCTCACTCAAAAGTGTTTTTGAGTTAAGAAATTTTCATGGTATATGTGGGCCCATAACCCATAGGTCCACACATAGAAAATGTAAAGATGCAGCGTTTTTGTATCAAAGAAACTTAGCTGTCATCATTTTTGGTATCAGAGTAGAAGAATATTTTGCATGCAAAAGAAGGAGGTGCAAATATTTTGTGATTTGGTAAGTGTGTGGTCTTTATATTTTTTTGCAGGTAAGAATAGAGGAACATGAGAAGATTTGTAGTAGCCTAGAGGAAGGAGTTCTAATATGGTCCTAGAGAAGAGAACCAGAGAGATGCTGAAAGACTGAGCTCAGACGAGAGAATATTAGTGAGACATGTGTAGCAAGAAGGATACTTGTTACTGCAGAGGCTGATTGCAACTCACAAGTTAAAGCTGTTAAGAAGACCAGGAGAATATGTCCAGGAGGTCATAAGTTTTTGTACGTTGGGAGTCTAATGCAGGAGCATTGGAGCACCCTTAGTTAAAATTTGAATTCATAGTTCTAAAAAGGGAAACGTGGACACTCATTGTAAATAGGGGAAAATTATGTTTAAACAGAGCTAAATTGATGGAATTGATAAGTTTCTAGAAGGCTTGATTAAATGTAATTATCTGCCATGTATGCGAATAGAGAGATTTAGGGGATTCTAGGTGATTTGTGGGAGGAAATTGTGGATCTTAGATGATCCACACTTTTGTAATTTCCTATATAAGAGAGACTTTGTTGTGTGTAAAGGATAGATAGACTACACAATGTAGCCACAGGGCAATTCGTGATTTAGGCCGTGAGGCCTTAGCTTATAATTGAGTTCTATTTATACTAGAAATCTAAATTTTGTGTTTCTGTGTATTGTTTATATATACATTCTTTATTGTAAGCTCATAAATATGCGTGTGCGAGTGTAAAGGATGAAGTTCCTATGAAATTTTCCTTAGACAAAGTAGGGCATAGGTAAATTTGTGTTGTAACGCAATTCCACCAGTAAGCGAATGAGAGAGCCATTAGATGTGAAAGTAGATCAACGAAGGAGACTTTCAATTGAAACTAGAGTTGATTGAATAGCACAGCGGAAACCATTGGATCGTCCAGATCAATGGATAATATCGATGGAAGAAGAATGGAAGAGATTAAAACCACGTGTCCAAAGAAGGATGGAGTGGTCTTCGTAAATGGTAAATGGTATTCCGTGCGCCCTTAAAGTAGTAAACAATATTTCTCAATTTCATCCGATTAAGCTTAGTGACCAACACATAACACGAGAAAACTACTTTTCTCACATGCTCATGATTTGATAACGATCATGCAGGAATCTGCATGAGATTTCACGACATTTGTTGATCGAGCGAGGTCACATCGAAGGTGGAGATTGTTCGGGTTAGTTGGAAAGTGGATGACGTGATAATCGTCTGATGGAAGAAGATGCACAGTGATTGTGTGCGAACTTGCAAGCTCGTTACCTCGGTTAGCACACTCGATAAGCTCATTAAAAAGAGTTTAAAGTTTAGAGTGATTGGACCATCCGTTTAATGGGTAATTAGACAAATATCGCTTCTGAAAGTGTCCACTAGTTAACATTTGATTCAGACGCGATAAGGTTTTATACAACAAGATTCAAACCTCATTGAGTTTCAGCCATCAAGACCATTCATTGGTGATTGGTCGTGTTTTTTTATGATTTCGCTAATTGGAATGGTCCCGATGTATATCTGGGCCCATAACCGACAGGTCCATGCACGAAAAATGTAGAGATGTAGCTTTGCTATATGAAAGCAGCTTAGTTTTCCTCACATGTGGTCAAGAGTACAATGATGTAGTGGTTCTTGTCATGCATGAGGTCATGGTGTGTATTATTGTTAAGGTCATGCAATGATCAGTGGACCCTAGCTAAAATGACAATTACATGGTCATATGCTTATGTATTAAGTTTCCATATACTATTGTGATTATGTTATACATGTATCACGCTGATTTTTTGATCTTGTAGATAAGGTATCCTCCCTAGGCTATGGTAAGGTCCGTTGGCTTATTGTGATTTGGTTTAAATGACATGGTAAACCTTGCAGGAAGAAATATCAAATGGCTAGCAAGATGGTTGACTACAAATAATCTCCCTGTGAATCTAAAGAGAAGTATGGTGTTGGTAACTCTTCTGATTTGGTAGTTACACTAAGAAGCTTAAAGGAATAAATAAGGAGTTGTAAGGTAGGAATGAAATAATCACAAAGGCATGGGAGAAACAACTAGAGGTAAATGCAGTGATACTTCATTGTTTATCAAGTTTGAAATGACAGGGACCATGTTGGATGAGCTATGAGAAGGAGGATAGAAATAATGGGGCATATGGTAGTCTGTTGCACTTTGGTCATAGGTCATATAGAGATGACACAATTCGAGACGAAATATTGTTTGACACTTTGGATAGGAGAGGGGATAGACACATGCATTATTCTAGTTCTGATTCATATAGACCTCATGATCGTCATCATTATCATCCTTACGAGATGAGCGATAGGAGATATTTTTCAAATGATTTTAAGAAATAAAAGCCACTAATATTTGATAGAGAGATGAAGAAATAGTAGGATGTAGAGGCATTGTTGTTGTGCATGAGGAAACTCTTGAGATTTCATGACTATTCAAATAACATGAAGGCTAGAGTGGCTACATTTAGTCTCAAAGGTAAGCCAAACATTTGGTAGAAAGATGTGAAGAATGTCAGATGCATTCACGAGGATAATTTTACTTGGAGTTACTTTGAGTGACAATTCAAGAAGAAGTATTTTTCAAAGAGATACTTGGATGACAGGGCGAAAGAATTTTATGAGCTAAATATGGGTTCCATGATAGACAATGAATACACTAGGATATTATTGCAGTTGTTGAGGTATGTGCCTTATCTCACTTTTGAAAAGACCAAGATTCAAAGGTTCATTAACGGGTTACCAGTTGCATTTAAAGAAAATATTGAGTTCGATGAACCTAGATCATTGGAAGAGGCCATTCAGAATCTAATGCATTGCTATGAATAATTGAAGTAGAGAACTGAGACTAAGCCATACTGGAGTGGTAATGCAAAGAAAAAAGGAAAATGGGACAGAAAGTGAGCAAGAACCGACGAAACAAGTAACAAGGAGAATGTTGCACCACCTAGGAATTTCAATGTATCAGATAAAGGACAGGGATTCTGATCAGGAGAATAGAACAAGGAGATAGGAGGGAATCCTATAGAGTGTTGGATTTATGGCAAGGATCATTGCAATAAAGTTTTCCTGCATATTCATGGTTGTAGACCTCAGAGATATAGTGCATAGGAGGCACATACTATTGGGGATGTTGTTTAGAGTATTTCATGTATCTATGGAGCATTAGATGACAGACAGGGAGATCACCAGGCATCTATCATTGAGATGGATGGTAAGCTTTGTGATCAATTTATTTCTATTTTGATTAACACTAGATCTAATTATAACTATGTTAGTCCCGACTTGGTGAATAATTGTGGTTTGTGTAAGGAATTACATGAAAAGTCTTGGTTAGTGCAGTTGGCTACAGGTACAAGGAAGTGAATTCATCAATGGGTAAGAGATTGTGCATTTGATTTGAATGGTATGGCTACTGCAAAAAATTTGGATGTATTACCATTAGGATCATACATTATGTTGTTGGGAATGCATTGGTTGTATCCTCATAGAAGCAACGTAGATTGTTATGACAAAGCCATTGAGTGTGTTGATGACAATGGATAGCCAAGAGTCTTATAGGGTAAGAATAAATCTACATCAGTTAGGATGGTACAAATATGCAAATGAAGCATAGTCGTAGGAAAGAGTGTAAGCTATTTGCATTGCACATTTTGAGTGATAAGGGTAAGGAGGTTGAAGATGCAGATGTGTTGTACAGGTACCCAATTTTAATCAACAACCCCCATTATCTTTAGACTTAAGAGAAATAATAATGGGTACCCTTTAAAATTTTTAGGATACAATCCTTCTTTTGTTAAATAAAATAGGATAAGTGTTATTTTTACTCTTTAATTTTTTAATAAAACAAGAAATTTTATGAAGAAGGTCATAAAACCTTTTACAAATCTTTTTGTATTTTTAAAACATGAATTAAAAGTCTAAATGAATCCCAAAATTAGTGAAAAATCTATAAAATAGTTGGTCCTACTAAATAATACATATAGTGCTGGTGATTTCAAAGGACAACCACAAAGCTAAAACTGTGAAAAGATGAAATGCAAACTTGCAAAATTGTGATAAGCCGATAATCCAAATGCAAAAGCCAAAGAGAAATTTCCAAATCCAAAATTGTGATAAGCCGAATTGCGAAATTCTGAGCTGATATCGCATTCTGTCAAGAGTCGATATTGCATTCCATCAATTGACCGATGCTGATATCGAATTTCGTCAATTGACAGATGCCGATATCGCATTTTATTAAATTCCACTTTTTCACAAATATTGATCCCACGCCTATATAATTTTTGAAAATCACAGATCACGAAACCATGTAATGTTACCTTATACCACACGCCGAGAAAATATTTTTTGATATAATGACAAGTGTCAGTATCACGTGAACAAACGTTTTGAAATTTAATGACCACTTTGGATATTTATAATTTTGAGGTTTTTATTGATTCGTAATAATTTTTAGTTAAAATGAATATAACTCACATTGAGTTGATATGATCATTTTCATCCTTTGATGCTCTTGTTGCTTATCTTGGTTTATTTATTTAAAGGTATATTATAATAAAGAGAAGTTAAAGGACATGTCAAGAATAATCAAGGCATGGACGAAGTCTGTAACACATCGAGAATCCATCTTTACACCTAAAGAAGTGTCTAAGATATCTCCATTGTTTACATATACTACATGCACTCTAGACGTAGGCTACACCTTCTGGGAGGTGATATAAAAACTAATCGGGGATGAAAATATGAGGATAATTTTTAAATAAACTGCTACCGTTGATCATAAAAACGTCGCACAAAATGGTGTGGCCAATTCATTTCTTCACAAAATTATTGCCCGCCGTAATGTCCTACCATATATAGATATGGTGAGATGGGTTATCGACCAGCTGTACATTACAGACAAAATGTTTATAATATCTAGGAATACAATTATTGGGTCTTTTAAAGCTGAGGATTTAAGGAAAATGTATCATCTACCTCCAGCTCAGAAGAGGTATGATACACAATTCGTCCATAAATTCATGCAAGAGAATCTGAACCTTGTTGACCAGATTAGAGAATGGTGAAGGGACTCGAAAAAAAGTAAGCCAAAGGACAGGGATATGTATTCATTAGCCTCCATTGCTTTCCCTTTCTATCATATTGCTTCTACGTTATGTTGCTTCTATGGCTATCCAAATACGTAGAAATTCTTTGAAGAATGGGTGACATTGATAGAAGCCTTTGCTAATGGCTATATCATGTATTGGGAAACTATATTATACAACAATTTGACCACCAAGATCTGAAATTACAGAGAAAAGTGCAATGTTCTTGAAAGAATGGCTCCTCTTTTCTTTATGAGCACCTATGTCATGGAAACAAATTTTTTTGCTTATGATTTTCCATCTCTTGGATGGAAATGGACACACCAATTTCCTAGCCCTATTTTTCTTTATCTCGATATCCTTTGGGAATCAAAATACTAGGATCACTTCTAAAACATTTGTCATGAATTCATGCTCCCTATCAACCAAGAAGTCTTTGGGAGGAAAGCCCATAGATTTACTATAGAATCCAATAAATACGTTGATCCGGATTTAAACAGGAACGCAATAAAATACAGAGATAACCATATACAAAAAGGTGCAGCGGAAATAATGCTTCATTTCATTAATGGAAAATACCGAAATATGCTTACAACCAAAATTGGAAATAAACCAGCTAAGGCGATGATAACTTATCTCTGAGAAGAGATGTGCGGCTACATGCCTCTGAACTGTTCCGAACTTGTGTTACAATGAGGCTCGAAGGCCTATTTATTATTGAGAAACAATGGAAAACCCTTCACATTCCAAAACCGACCCTTAGAAGATGAAATGCCAAATTGTG
>APFE030225649.1:40869-88709 GCA_000404065.3 Pinus taeda | reverse complement strand
GTTTGGTGGTAAGTTGGTACATCAACTTCCCGGGGTCGTAACTTTAGCATATGATCTCCGTTTGACGCGTACAATAGCTCATTAGAAAGAGCTATTCGAGCACTATCATTGTTGGAATGGGAAACATCGGTCCATTCCATGGACCCATGTTGCCCCCAGATTCCCCAAAAAACGTCGTTTAGGGCCTCAAAACGGCTCCGAAAGTTCAGGACCCGAAAAACTGCTAAAAATGGTAAGTTGTGCTACAATTAAGGAAACTGAAAATGCTGAAAGAGACAATGATGGGGGTCCAGATGGACTTGGCAGGTGGCCACCAATATCCACCTGGATCATTCCTCCCCCCTTAGGAAGCAATGGTCCCCATTGCGTTGAGTTCCTCCATCTGCTGAACTTGTTCTGCACTGTCTGATGTGTCCAGTAATGGTGGGGAGCATGGTCGACGACGGTCCACATTGAACACTTGGTGCAGGTGAAAGAATGGAGGAATGTTGTGCTCCAAAGCATTGTTCCCCACAAGCTTGGTACTGCTGTAAGGACCATGTTGGAGTGGTCTGAGATTCTGATGGGTTTTGGTAAGGCGTTTTTTCTGTCGATGCAACCAGACTTTGTTGCCCACCTGAAGCTTGTGTGGTACCCCTATGGGTGAGGAGAAGTTGTTCCTGTGTTCTGTCATGACCGTATCCCTTTGCTGTTGCTGCTGTGTGGAGGAACCCTTTGCGTTGGTCATGGATGTAGCAATGATCTTCCCCTTACTTTGGGAGTGAACCATACAGATGAATTTCCTGATCTGTGATATGAGCTTGCTGCCTTTCTTAGCAGTGATCAAAGAGGTGGCAGTAGGTGGGGCTATCTCTGGTATCCTGTATAATGAATTACTCAAAGAAATAATGACAGCAAGAGGCCTTGACTCATACACAGCATGTCGCCTCCACAAGTATGGCTGGCCTAATAATACATCATAAACATCCAGAGGTGTAACATCACACAATACCTCGTCTGTGAATGGCTTGATGCTGTAGGGAAGGCGGCACTGCTGGCGAAATTTGAGATCTCGTCCTTCATGAAGCCACCCGATACCGTATGGCTGTGGGTGTGGTTTAGTCGGTAGGCCCAATCGCTTCACGACCTCTGCTGAATTCAGGTTCTTTTGGCTGCTACTATCGACAATGAATTCTAGCGGCGAACCCTTCACCCACATTTGTGAGTGGGAAAGACGTTTCCCCCTCCTCTGGCTCTTCGGGCTCATTCTTCTGGATTTTGGCAGTGGCAACAGCGGCACTGGGATCCGCATCAATGATCTGCTTCCCTTTACCATACCCCTTGTCGGGTTCTGGCTCAGGGTTGGAACATGTATCTGATTCGGAAGCCTTCAACTCGGCCACCAATGACTGCTTGGTCCGACACTCACTTGTGTTATGACTGGGACTCTTGTGGAAATCACACCACTTTCCTGTGTTCTTCTTCGGCTTCATGGTGTTGTTCTTTTCTTGCGGCTTCGACGGGTTGTCTTGGGTCACCCCGTCTTGGCACTGTCCTTTGGGCTTCGAATTTGCAGATCCAAAGTCTCGCTTCTTCTGTTTCAACTTCTGCTCGATTTTGACAGCATATCGGTATGCTGTGCCGAGTGAGGAGATGTCCAAGAACTCCATCTCTTCCTGGATGTATCTATGTAGGCAACTGCGGTATTTGAGTACCAGATGCAGCTCAGAATCTTTGATACCCAACTGTGTGCGAAGGGTGTGAAAGATGTTTGTGAACTCAGGCACATCTTGGTCCCGTCCCTGCCGCAGCGTGGTCCATCTGATGTATTTGTCCTCATAGCTTTTGACAGAGTAGTACTGCTCCTGATGCATTTCTGAAGTATTCCAAGTGGGCTGCAGCTTGAAATAGTGAGCCTGTACTTTCATCCTTCTGCTCGCAGTAGGTTTCCCACCAGTCCTTGACGTGGAGGGCTGCTTTGAGAAGAGCGAAAACAATCTTTTCCCGACTTGAAATTCATGAACAGAGAAATACCCATCTAGCAGATTTAACCATTTATCTACGGCATCTGCGTCTATTTTACCCTCGAAGATGGGGATTTCAAAATTAACTTGTACCTTAAAGGGCGTGGCGTTTCCAGAGTCGCGGCTGGAAGCCGATGCGTCACCTCTAGGTAGCCGCTGAAGAATCTGCGCAAAGCTATCCATCATCGCGTTCCTTTGCCGCTCGAGTGCTTCTTCGAGAAGGATTTTGATAGGATCTCCTACCCCCTCGTCTTTCTTCTCATCCGCCATGGGAGGCCGTCGGGATTTGCGAGGCTAGTCTTGCAAAGGTTCGACCAGTTCAAGCCCTAACTCCTTATATCCTGACCTCGTCGGGGACATGCAAAGAAAAACAGAGAAAAAGCAGACCGCTCTGATACCACTGATCCGGATTTAAACAGGAACGCAATAAAATACAGAGATAACCATATACAAAAAGGTGCAACGGAAATAACACTTCATTTCATTAATAGAAAATACCGAAATATGCTTACAACCAGAATTGGAAATAAACCAGCTAGGACGATGGTAGCTTATCTCTGAGAAGAGATGTGCGGCTACATGTCTCTGAACTGTTCCGAACTTGTGTTACAATGAGGCTCGAAGGCCTATTTATTATTGAGAAACAATGGAAAACCCTTCACTTTCCAAAACCGACCCTTAGAAGATGAACCGCCAAATTGTGGGCCCCGTTTTGGGTAAATTGGTACATCAATTTCCTGGGGTCGTAACTTTGGCATACGATCTCTGTTTGACACGTACAATAGCTCATTAGAAAGATCTATTCGAGCACTATCATTGTTGGAACAAGCAACATCGGTCCATTGCATGGACCCATGTTGCCCCTGGATTCCCCAATAAACGTTGTTTAGGGCCTCAAAACGGCTCCGGAAGTTCAGGACCCGAAAAACTGCTAAAAATAGTAAGTTCTGCTACAATTAAGGAAACTGAAAATGCTGAAAGAGACAATGATGGGGGTCCAGATGGACTTGGTAGGTGGCCACCAATATCCACCTAGATCAGACCTAAAGCCTATAGGAAATTGGTTTGGGAAATAATAATTTACCTACATTCATGTTTTTGGTAGCCTTTCCCATCTTCATGTTTTGCCCTTGTTTGTCTGAGATAAGTTGCTAGCCATGGAAGTCGCTTATCAAACATTTGGTAAGGGCTTAACTAAAGTACTTAAACATGCCAAGAAATTTGCCTCACCATGGTACCTATTCCTTAGAAAGTTTTGAAGTACTCTTACATTGAAATTAACCGATTGAGAGCCTTTAATTTTCCAACCATATTTATACCATATGACCCACATGGTGTAGTGAAAGATGTTACAACACAATCTAAACTCAAACTATTTTTAAACAAGACTGACAAATTTGATGATTTGTTTGAAATGGTTCTGGAATATTATATGGTAGAGAAATTAGCATCATATTGTCTAAGTCCTAACGAACTGATTATATTCAATCAATATCATCAACGAAGAATACCCTATTTTCCTGAATCCCTATTAAAGAAATTCCGACAAAGTTTAGGAACTTTTGATGCGTCAACTTCCTCCTCAAAAGATTTGATTACTTCCCAAGTATTTGAAAAAACTACTATAGCTATTGAGCACCCAAGAGAAATCAAAGAGGAGAAAAAATTGGATGAATTATGGGAGGAGTTCAAGAGAAATCAAAGAGGAGAAAAAATTGGATGAAGTATGGGAGGAGTTCAACAGTGTTTTGACAAAAAAAGAAGCTCGAGATCTAAATGTATCAACCAATCTACACGAAGAGCAAGTTATAGTCAACAGAGAGACAAAGAAGGTCACAAAGACTACAGAGAAAACCTTGTTTACTGTTGAGGCTTCCCGAGAGGATACTATTCCTAAAAATCCTGATAATAATATGGGATGGAACTTCATAATCAGGGTGGGAAAAATCAGGGATCGCAATCAGGGTGGGGCATGGTGGTTTTATAATGTATATAGATAGAGGAATGGCGATATTTGATAGTGAGGGCACAGGCACTTTCCGATGGATCAAAACCCGATCCAAAATGGTTGTAGCGTATATAGAGGTTCCAGGACATGAGATAAATCAGTAGTTCGGGTATAACCTTCCGTTGCCTAACCTGGATTAGTGGGGCTAATGGTTGGGAAGGGGCACGAATTCTAGTGAGGGTCCTGGGTTGGTTCGTGCTAGAATGAGGCCGTCTTGGGTATTAATGATGAGGTTGTCAATGAATCAAATGTTGTTGATGATATGGGGATAATTCTTGCATTTCCTGTTGGCAAGATTGTCGTCAAAACTGAAGAAATGCCACCTTTGGATGTATTTTACAATCAGAAGCATAAAGTAGTAAGGAGAAGGTCAAGGAAGAAAAGAAACTTAGAACAATCACAAGCATTAGTTACAAATGATATTCCTTTTCAAGTTCTTTGGAAGAGAACTCAAACAGCCCTGGACGAAAAAGTGAATAGATTATCTCAGTTTGCAAGATCTTATGCTAGTGCTACCATCGACAAAGCTATATAAATATAATTGGTAATGAAGGAAAATAATCAAAGGATTGTCCAATTGGAAAAAAAAAATAGATAGAAAAGAAAGAAATTGAGAAACAGTGGAATGCCAATGTTGCTGAGCTACAAAAGAAATTTAATTATTTAAAGATACAATTTGAAGTTGTGGTGACGGAAATGGATGAATAGATATCGTAGTTGCAACAAATAAAAGACTAGCTGAGAGAAAATTTAGATATAAATGAAGTCTACAAGGAAGCATCATAACTAGACATACTCTTAACAAAGAAGTAGGCCATTTTTTGTCACAATTTGCCTTCATTCATGACTTATCAAAGATCAATGGTTCTCTAGTAAATCTATTGGCATTATGGTATAGGTATGATATAGGTGTTGTCCTTGATGGAAACTCACTCAAATGAAAGATCTATATACGGTAGGTTAATAACAAAGAATTATAGCTCAGGCCACATAGAATGAAGAAAGAAAGGTCCACACAGGTTTACCTTGACCAACCCATTTATACACGCAGGTTCATTCAACAAAAGTTACATATGCATACACACACACTTTCATGGAAGGAAAGGCCTGTACATGTTGGAAAACTAAATTTTAGTCTATGGTATTTGATCCATGGTATTTCAGTATTTCTCCATGGTATTTGGTCCGAAGTGCTGACCCCAGGTATTCGGTCCAAGGTATTGGTTCTAAGTGGCTTTGGTCCATGATATTGAGAGAGGCCTCAACCAATATAAGGAGAAGAAGATCAGTAGGCTAGAGAGAAAGTGTGCAAGTGATGAATATCTGATGAAGTGTGAGATCTAGTATGCTGGTTATTGGTTTGTGATACTTTGCTTGATCTGAACCAAGGATGCACCTATATAGATGATGATGGATGATGAATCGGGATCATAAGGCTTGGAATGTATTATCATTATATGGTTTGATCATGGGTAGACGCATGTTTTATTGTATAAATGTTATGATCTGGGTACGACTCATGTCTGGAATAGCTACAAAGTTATAAGTAAATATTTGTAGATTTGTACCTAGGTTCCCTTTCGTAAAAGCGCATATATACGCTAGTTAGGCTCATCAGAGTAGCATATATAGTATGAAGTATGATATTTAAAGTTGCAGTTGGATCTGGTTGTTGTTGCAGTATTGTGTGGTTTGCTCTATGTTCTAGTGACTATGTTTTGTTGATAGGGTTTCAGTGTCTCAGTATTGGGTATGTAGGTGTAGTTGATGGGTGTATTGCAGTGGTGATTAATTTTGTGCTTCAATGTTGTTGATGGGTCCAGTATGAAAATTGCATGAAACGTGGCCTTCAGATTATGGTGTTGTGCTTCAGGAGTATATAGTATGAAAATTTATGAAATGTGGTCCCTGGAGGAAGAGAGAAGGTTGTAGCCTTTTGTAGGCCGGTGCCTACGTACTGGTAAACATATCACCCAGTACAAGAGCTAGGGGGTTGGAGCTGCCTTCCAATAGCAGTTGGAAAAGAAGTGAAGGTTGGAACCTTCAGTAGGACGATACTTATGTACTAGTAAACATATTGGTTAGTACAAGAGCCAGGGGGTTGTAGTTCCATTCTAGTAGTAGCTGGAGAATGAGAGAAGGTTGTAGCCTTCTACAGGTGGGTGTGTACGTACTGGTATGAGTTTGCGCCAATACAAGATTGTAAATAGGTTTTTCTTATATTAAATGAAGACAATAGCAAGTGGTTTTTGTCCTGCATTGTGTTTGTGTTCATGTGTGCTTCTTATGTGTCATGATATGTCCTGTTTTACTGCACCTGTTTACGATTATACGGTTAAAGAAGTTCTGATGCACTGATTAAGTGTCAACATGTAATGGATTAACTGAATCGGAAGTTTACTGGATATACACTAGTTTCCTTAAACACAATTGCGTATACACTCAGGGTCCATTAATTGAAGTAGCGTATATGAATTTGATTATGGAAATGAAAATTTACTAATTTGCTAATACTGATTCACCCCCCCTCTTAGTATTATTTCGAATAGTTGGTATCAGAGTAGGTACTTTGGTAGAAGCTTGATCGCTTGAAAGAGATCCGTAGAAGAATGGGAAAGAAACTGTGTCAGAAGCAGAAGCAAATCAAAAGAACAACGCCAACTTTCCATTAAGTGGAAGTCTGTATTTAGATTCCGAATCACCTCAGATTGAAGATGAACTAGCAAATCCAGCATTAGATCAACAAGATCTATTTTTTAAAAAAAAGAGCGCCCTACAAGAAGAACTTTCCAGATTAAAAGCTTAGCTAGAGTGTGCCTTCAAAGTATGTCAAATGCTACAAGATGAAGTGATATCATTGAAAACTAAGCAGAATGAAGAATTACCTCAAATGAGATTCTCAAATTAAGGCAACAAGTGGAAGAAGGGAGAAAGGCTGTAGAAATCTTGAAGAAACAACATCTGGAAAAGGAAGAGAAAAATCAGATTGATGTAAATATATTAAAAGGTAAATTAGAAGAAAAGGATAAATTGTTACGATTTCAAGACAGTACTAAGATTTTGGATGATATTCTTAGTAGTCAAATATCCCCTGCTATCAAAACTAGTCTTAGCTTTCATGAATCTGTTGAAGATGAATCTAGCTCTGGGGGTGAGGCAAGGAACTCTAACGCAAAGTTTGAAATGCTCAACAAGGAGATAAGAGGTCAACCAAATAAACAACCAAGGAAAGAAATCCGTCAAAGAAAATCTTTTATTCCAAACTATGGAAGTGATAGTCGGCCATTTTCTCAAATGAATAATGTTGAGTGTTATCTATGTCATAATCTTTGACATGTTGTAGCAAGATGCAGAAGTAGAATGGTGCAAGGCTGTCACACATAGATCATCACATTCAAGATACTTTAAGGGATATTGTTTTTCTTGCAATGAGTTTGGTCACAAAGCCATTGACTGCTATAGAAGGAATATGAAACATGTAAGATGTTATGCATGTAACAAGTTTGGACATATAGCAAAGGAATGCAGGAACAAGGTATGGACACCATACCAAAAGGAAAAAACATCATCACAGTCAAGGATATGGAAGAAGAAGGAAGTACAGTCAGAAAGATGTAGCATAGCAAAGTATATAGACATGATAGACTCAGGGGAAGATGAAGGTGTGGAACCTCAATGTTCTAAATCTCATACGCATGTTTAATAAAGACAAGTCATGTGTATACATGAGTTCGAAGCTTCACAGTCACGTATATGTTGGTTTGAGGAAAAGCAGTGGGACAGACTCAGGAAAAAGGGTCTGATATGATTCAGTCAATTATTTTTTCTATTTTATAATGGTTACAATTTACTAATGATGTGTGGAAATGTGTTGGTACTCATAATATGTTGTTTATAAGTGCTTTTGATCCTAACTTGATGATGATGATGCCTTGATACTTCTTGCTGATATATGCATGATTAGATCTGAGAGTGAATGGTTGGCACAGGTTCAAGGGGAGCATATGATTCAAATAATGCATTGTTGGCATTATGGTTAGAAGTCGTCGGTGATGATACTTATTGATACATCTTGCTACTTATTGTTGGTTGGCCAAAAGAATGGATTGTAGGTTACAGGCCTGGATGTTGGTGACAGACGCTTATGGTGCAGATCATATATGGTATATGATAGTTGCTGATGACTTTCATGGTCTTGTCATGTATACCATTTGATGTAAAGGTTATGCAAAGACCTAACTTGTACCCCCACTATGCATGGGAAGGATGATGTAATATTTTCTATGTCAGTCATGTATAAACATTTGGTATATCCCCACTTTGTTGGGAGATTGATGTATGAGTCATTGGTGATAGGAAGGTCATAAACACTTAGGTGTGTTGTAGAGTCATGTTATTCTTATGAAAAATATTTTTCCAGACTTTGCATGTGCTCAGGGGGAGCATGGATGGATTGGTACATCTTGACATGTACATAAGGGGAGCTCAATCAGAGATTTAAGCATGTACTCAGGGGGAGTATGGACAGCATAATGTATATCAAGGAAGAGAATATCTCGGTTCACCCTTTACCGTTGATGTCAAAGGGGGAGAGTGAGTTGGTTTGGTTGTTGCCATCAATTCCAAATGGGGGAGATTGTTGGCATTATGATATAGGTATGATACATGTGTTGTTCTTGATGGCAACTCATTCAGATGAAAGATCTATATACTATAGTTTAATAGCAAAGAATTACACGTCAGGCCACATAAAATGAAGAAAGAAAGGTATATGCAGGTTCACACTGACCAACCTGCATATACATGAAAGTTCATTGAACAGAAGGTGTGTATGCATACACACACACTTTCACGGAAGGAAAGGCGCGTACATGTTGGAAAACTAAATTTTGGTCTGTGGTATTTGATCCATGGTATTTTGGTATTGATCCATGGTATTTGGTCCGAAGTGTTGACCCTAGGTATTTAGTCCAAGGTATTGGTTCTAAGTGGTTTTGGTCCACGGTATTGAGAGAGGCCTAAACCCATATAAGGAGAAGAAGATCATGAGGCCATAGAGCAAGTGTGCAAGTGATGAATATTTGATGAAGTGTGAGATTTGGTATGCTGGTTATGGGTTTGTGATAATTTGCTTGATCTGAACCAAAGATGCACCTATACAGTTGATGATGGATGATGAATCAGGATCATAAGTCTTGGAATGTATTATCATTATGTGGTTTGATCATGGGTAGACTAGATCTGAATTATTGATGCATGTTTTATTGTATAAATGTTATTATCTGGGTATGACTGATGTTTGGAATAGCTGCAAAGTTATGAGTAACTATCTGCAGATCTATATGCGGGTTCGCTTTGGTAAAAGTGCATCTATATGCTGGTTAGGCTCATCAGAGTAGCGTATACAATATGAAGTATGATGTTTGAAGCTGCAATTGGATCTGGTTGTTGTTGCAGAATTTTGTGGTCTGCTCTGTGTTTTGGTGGCTATGTTTTGTTGACAAGCTTTCAGTGTTTTAGTATTGGGTATGCAGGTGTAGTTGCTGGGTGTATTGCAATGGTGATTAATTTTGTGCTTCAATGTTGTTGATGGGTCCAGTATGAAAATTGCATGAAACGTGGCCTTTAGATTATGGTGTTGTGCTTAAGGAGTATCCAACATAAAAATTTATGACACGTGGTCCTCAGAGGAAGAGAGAAGGTCATAGCCTTTTGTAGGCCGGTGCCTACGTACTGGTAAACATATTGGACAGTAGAAGAGCTAGGGTGTTGGAGCTCCCTTCCAGTAGCAGCTTGAAAATGAGTGAAGGTTGGAGCCTTTAGTAGGTTGGCGCCTACGTACTAGTAAACATATCGGCTAGTACAAGAGCTAGCGGGTTGTAGCTCCCTTCCAGTAGTAGCTGGAGAACGAGAGAAAGTTGTAGCCTTCTACAGGTGGGGGCTTGCATACTGGTATGAGTTTGTAGTAGTACAATATTGTAAACAAGTTTTTCTTATATTAAATGAAGATGGCAGCAGGTGGTTTTTGTCCTGCATTGGGTTTCCACATTTTATCATGGTGTTCATGTGTGCCTCTTATGTGTGATGATGTGTTCTGTTTTGCTGCAACTACTTACTGTTTATATGGTTAATGAAGTTCTAATGCACTGATTTAGGGTCAACATATAATGGATTAACTGAATCATAAGTTTACTAGATATATGCTAGTTTCCTTAAACACAATTTAGTTTAACGCAGGTTCCATTAACTGAAGTAGCATATATGAATTTGAATATGGAAATGAAAAGTTACTAATTTGCTAACACTGATTCACCCCCCCTCTCAGTATTATTTCCAACAAAATCAATTGTCTGACTTGAGGAAATTTTATGAAGATATCGACTAAAAAATATCTAAGTATATAGATTAGCAAGACAATGCTCAAAGAAGATCATTTGATCTTACTCAAATTGAAGAATCACAGAAGGATATCATATTTGGTGAATTGGATATCAAAATGAAACGTGCAAAGATGGCTATTATCAAAGCCAGAAATCTTCTCTTGAATTTCATAGAATACATTACAAATACCATATTGCAATCCAATCTAATTCAAGAATGGCCTAAGGACACCTTGTTAGATGTCACAGATTTGAAACAATCTTGGCAAGAAAAATATAAAAATAAGGTTCAAGACATGAAGAGTTTATTGCAAGTGAACCTTCAAATTTACTAGCATTTTTTGGTGAATCATCATAGTTAGTGGCTCATGCTGAGGTGTCTCTCATACACAACAATACAATTTCTTCCAGCACTTAGTGATGCAGTGTTTACAAGACAAATGTGCATGCATTCGATACATCCCCCCAACTAAAGTGACTCATTGACATATACAATCTGATGGAGCAGATAAAGAATCAATATGGAGCACAATCATGAGTTCTTGTTGCATCAGATCACAAATTTAATTGTCCTTTATATTAGCTTAGTTTTTTAAAATCTTTTTTGAATACTTTTATCTTATGTTTACTATTTTCTTAATATTAATAGGTTATTTAAACCCATTTCATGCATTTTGAAAGGGGTGTAGAATTTTGAGAACACAAATTTTGAACTTGCACTATTGTTTGTGTCAAAGTTATATATTTAAGAAGTTGAGTCTGGAAGTTATATTTTTCATAAGCAGAGTGATAATGCATCGGGTAATATTATCTTTGTGATATATTTATGTATTGTTGATTTAGATAGTGAATCTATTATGCATTATTTCATTATATAAATGCTTTGAACACAATCATTCATTATCAATATTGATGTGAATGATTGGATGATTTGTGATTATGTATGAGATAACGAGATCTTTTTATGTGATTGAGATTAACCAACTAAATTAATGAACTATTTGATTAATTTAGTTAATCATATATGCTTTCTATTCATTAAAGCATTGAATGATTTATATCATTATTTACTTTGTGAAATCTTTCTTTGAATCACATGTGGAGATTTATTAACCCGAGAAATAAGTAGAATAGGTTTATTAAATAATTTTACCATTAGCTATAAAATCATTCATTATCTTTTCACTATGTTACTATATTAAATATCCTTAAAATGGGAAATTGGTCCCTTTATATCAAGTTTCTTTAAGCTCCCGAGCGGGTGATGTTCATTGATGTTAAGGCAGTCAAGTTCCATCCTTCAACATTTTTGGCACTAGAAGGAGGGCCTCCGACTATGAATGGAAATAAAGTCTAATCCCAAATCAAAATTTCATCATAAAAGTCGTTTGCCCTCAAAATGTCCCACAGCTTCCAGATCTCACTTGAAATCTCCAAGCCCTAGACCAGGAGTTGTAACAAAATCTCCTAGTACACACCCTAAGATAACCATTCAAGCTCCTTTATAGGAGTTGAAATTTAGAATTTAATTTGGAAATTAGAGGGAATCTATATTTCCCTATAAAAGACTCAACATTCTAAGTTATCTGAAGGTAGTGTATCCTCAATTTTTCCCACTTCACGTATTTTAACTCGTTCTCAAAGTGAGAAATTTGGGATAACTCCATTTCAGCTTCCCTTACCTTCTCATCTAAGAATAATCCACAAATCAGAATTTCAATCATCCAATAGTGGGATTTTATCTTCACTTCTACCAAAAACACCATTATTTGACTATGCTTCATTCATTTCTTCCCATCCAAGTGATCCATTCATCCCCATATTTCACTCCCAATGAACAGGTGCTAGTGCAAGAAGTGCTAGCACAGGGGCTAGTTCTTCCACACAGTCAACCTCTTCTACCACTACAACTTATTCTTTTCAAATTCCCATAATGGAAGGTAGGCAAGAATTCCATCAGTGGCCAAACCATGGACTAGTCCTGGAGCTGTTGAGATGGTAGCACATATCCATCCTCTACCTAAGCATCCTGAAATATGGTTATGAAATTTCAATCTGGATGATGGAATTCCTACTGAAGAACATCTCATAATTTTATGCTCATCATTAATCTTAATGTAGTAGTACAAGAATATTGTGTAGTGAGATTATTCACATATACCCTTGAAGGATCTATAGGTCTGTGGTGCTTCTCATTAGCACCAGCATCTATCACTAGTTGGGATATATTTGAAGAAAATTTTTTGACAATTTTTGGCAATGATCACACAGTTTCTACTCTAATCAGTGATCTATCTAATCTTAAATCCAACCCCAATGAGAAAATCAAAGATTTCAATTCTAGGTTTAATAAATTGTTAAATAAAATTCCGGATACCTTTAAACTTGGCATTGATGTTCAAATTGAGTAGTATATTTCTGATCTTCCTTCTAACATTGTAATTTTTGTAGACAGGGCTAATAAAGGCACTTTATTTGATAATATGAAAGAGTCTACAGTTGTAGAAAAAATATTCTCGCTTTAGAGAAGAAAATTTCTCAAGAAGACAGGAAATCTAAGAAAGTGACTTTTAAGGAGGAACCAAAGAATAAAACTCCCAAAGATCCTTTTAATCTTGAAGTGTTATAAAAAAGTTATTAAAACTATGTCAAATGACATGGTAGAGATCAAAAAACAGATACTAATTCTTCTAAAAAACATTTTCAATCTTTTAGGAGGTCCCAAACAAGAAACCCTCAACCTCTTAATGTCATATCAAATGCTAAATCTGATCAAGAGGAGGAAGAGGAAGAAACAACATTATCTATCGACGAATGCGAAGAAGAAGAAGATATAGTCAAAGCACATGGATTATGGTATTTCATTCTCACTAATTAGAAAATGAGGAAGAAGAAGAACCCTTACTTGTAGAGACTAGAAGTAAAAAAATCTATTGATTCACCTCTTCAACCACAAAATAGAGACTAGTTACTCCCATCAATAAGGATAAAAACACAACGAAGAAGTCTCCTCCCAAATCTATTGAATCCATCCCATCCTATTCCAATTCTCCATCTAAATAAAAAAACTCTTATTGTTTCTCATAAATATATAGAGTATAATATAGTGGAAGATATGAAGAAAGTGAAAGCCAATACTTCCATGTATGAGGTAAGTAAACTTAAGCAGTAAAAAAAGTTTTGCTAAAAGAATCAAATGTTTTCCTTACATCTCCTTTTCCAATTGCCAAAGCTTCATTAGCAAAAGGAAATCTTCCATATGGTACTTCTAACAAGATTGATACCTCAAATGCAATTTTAATTAGAGATCAGTCTAATCCTCATACCCCTGCTTTCTTATTGACCTTTGATATTTTCAATAAAAATATTCACAATTGCCTTATAGACTAAGGACCTTATTCAAATATAATTCCATATTCAGTTTGTCTCAAATTGAACATAAATCTTCGAAAATCTATTGTGAAAATTGCGCAATTAGATAGAACCATAGTCAAGATTTTCGGAGAATTAAATTCGGTTTTAATAAGACTATCCTCGAATCCAAGGGTTTATGAGATTATTGATGTATTTAATATTGATATTCCTAAATTTTATGGTCTTATCTTAAGTAGGGATTTGTCTGAGAAATTACATGGTTATTTCGCCACATATTGGTTGCATATCCGGCTTCCTTATAATGGAAAACTAGATCTGATTTGGGTAGACAGAGAAAAGCATATGAAACCCTCGGTTACTGATTTGGATCAATAGAATGAGCCTGTAGTTTTTACAAATAACATCATTGGTAATTATTCTTCGGAATGTTTCTTCGAAAGTTTTACAGCTCAGGAATCTCCTTTTTTAGCAAACTTTATTTCTTCTCAATGTCAAATTTATTCACAAATATATTCGACTTGATGTATTAATGATGTATATATTGTTGTAAATAAACATGAATATTTATTTTGCATGCTCTATTTGGATGGAACTAAATCTAGTGAAGGTGTATGAGCTGGATACATATTAATAAGCCCTACTAGTGAAAAAAAATTGCTACAAAGTAGACTATAATTTGAATGTACTAATAATATTGCAGAATATGAAGTACTAGTACAATGATTGTATAAAGTGATAAATATTGGTGTCGAATATCTTCAAATCTTTGGTGATTCCCAAATCATTATAAAACAAGTTAGAATCAATATTCATTGTGTTTCAAACCACCTTACACATTACCAATCCTTAATTTAAAACCTTACCTCACATTTTGTAGAATTCAATATTTCTCCTATACCAAGAATACAAAATGGCACTACTGATCTTTTGGCAAATGTTGAATCCAAATTAATCCCTTATGAATATTTTAGTCGAGACATATTCTCTATAGAATTGATTTTTCACCCATCTATTCCTGATAATGTCACCAATTGGTGACTATTTAATGATGATAGAGATATCTTAGATTTTTTTACATCCAAAGAATCCTATATTGACCAAGTAATTGATGAGGATAAACATGATTCTCAATTGAATAAATCAAAAGAAAATATGCTCTGCCAAAACCTGTAGTTAAGCTTGAGGATCTTTATGATCTTAAAGACATATTTAAAAAGGTCAACAACTGTAAACTTTAAAGCTCAACTTTGAGATTTGAATTAGCTAACCTAGGATCTGATACAAAACCGCAAAATATTAACTTAGGTCTTCATCTCTTCTCTAAAGAAATAAATGCATTTATTCGTTTGTTAAAGAAATATAAAGATACATTTTCATGGTATTATCAAAATATGAAAACATATTGACCCTCCATCATTTAACATATCATTCCAATGGTACCAGATGCTAAACCCATTCATAAAATACTTAGAGAGATACATCCAAATTTGGAAACTCATATGAAGAGTGAGTTGAATAAACAATTAAGGTAAAATCATATTTCTGGTAAGACATTCTAAATGGGTTTCCAATCTTGTACCGGTTACAAAGAAAAACGGTGATATTCACATTTGAGGAATCTAAATAAGGCATGTCAAAAGGAATATTTTTCTCTCCCATCAATGGAACAAGTGTTGCAATCAATTGTTGGTTTTGAATTAATGTCTTTGTTAGATGGATTTTAAGGGTACAATCAGGTCCTTGCTCATCTAAAAGACTGATAAAAAACTACATTTAGAACAAAGTGGGGAACATATGTATATCAAAAAATGCCTTCTGGATTAATGAATGAAGGGGCTACGTTCTAGAGAGCTATGGACATTTCTTTCAAAGGGTTGATTAATAAAACTGTTGTGGTATATCTTGATGATATTGCTATATATTCAAATAAAATAAATAATCATTTGCATGATTTAAAGAAAATATTTGAAAGGTGCAAAATGTATGGAATTTCTCTAAACACAAAAAAATCAATTTTTACTATGAGTGAAGGTAAAATCCTTTGTTTTATTGTATCCAAACATGGAATTTGTATTGATCTAGAAAGAATTAAAACCATTTATGAAATTCCATTACAATATACCAAAAAATCAATGTGGTATTTTCTTGGCCAAATCAATCATTTTAAGAGATTTGTCGCAGAATTTTCTTAAATTGTCCTACCATTACAAACAATGATAAAAAGAAGTTCAATTTTTAAATGGGGTGATCATGAAAGAGAAGCATTTAAAGCAATCAAACAAGTTGTTATTGATGCTCCTTATCTATCAACACCCAATATTTCTGATCAAATTATTTTGTATACTTCTGCCTCTGAGTTATCATATGCAACGGCCTTAACACAACCAAATGAATAGAAAGTTGAAGCTCCTATAGCTCTTTTCAGCTCAAATTTTCAAAGAGTTGAATTAAATTATTCAGTAGTAGAAAAACAAGCCTTTGTAGCTTACAAAGATATTAAATATTTTAGGCCTTTTCTTCTAAAAAATCATGTTGAAGTTATTGTTCCTTTCTAAGTAATCAAGAAATTATTTATTCAAAAGGATTTAAGAGAAAACAGAGCCAACTGGGTGACTGCATTAAAAGAGTATGATGTAGAAATCAAACCTGCTAAAATTGTAAAAGGTCAATGTTTTTGTAGGATTTTCACAGGAATTAATGATACATCAATAGATGAAGTAACATGTAATATTAAACAAATCACAATGGTACTCCTTGTTAGTACTCAGTCTCAAAATGCTAACTGAATCATATTTTTGAAAAAATGGTTATGCTCCACTTCAACTGGATGTTAATAGAAATATAGCCTTGAGATTGGAAGTCAATCAATATCAACTCATCAATGCTGTATTAGTTAGAAAAAATTATAATTCTGTTTTATTAAGATGTTTGGAAACAACTGAAGTAGAAAAGGTCTAACCGGAACCGCGTGGTGGACATTATAGTGGAGATTCAACAAAGCACAAAATTCAGCATGCTAGATATTATTGGACAACTTTATTCAAAGATAACCACATGTATGTAAGAAGATGAAAAATTTGTCAAACCGCTCCAGGAAGACAGAGGAAACCTTATCCTTGCAACCAATCAACATCAAACAACCTTTTGAGAAATGGAGACTGGATATAACAAGTGAGATATTTCCTCATTCTTCCAGGAAACATAGGTACATTTTGACTGCAAAAAAATTATTTTATGAAATGGGTAGAGGAAATACCTATGAAGCTAGCTAACTCAGAGAGAATAATTGAATTGATTGATTAATTTATTATTACCACGTTTGGTATCCCTAATGCTCTTATTTTTTACAATGCTTATTATTTTTCTGGAAATGCAATAACTGAATTTTCTTTAAAGAGACGATTTAAACTTAAGTTTTCTAAAAATTATTACCCTTAGGGAAATGGCTTAGCAGAATCCACTAATAAAAATCTTATAAGGATCATCAAACAAACTATCGAACAAAATCAAATGTACTAGCACAAATATTTAATATTTTCCTTATGGGCTGATAGAATAACCCAAAAAACATCAATACGTGCTTCTCCTTTTCATTTGGTAGACAAGAAAGAATCTATCCAACCTCCAAATGTAGCTATCCCCTCATTAGACCTAGTTCAATTTATCGAACAAAAACCTTCTTTCGCTTCAAAATTATGAATGTCTCAAATCCTATGGCAGAAGAAGAAAGAAATAAAGCTAAGTTAGTCCATGCCTTCCATCGACAATTGGTCAAAGCTTCATTTGATGTCAATTTAGTCAAAGATAAAAATATTGAAATCAAAGACTTAGCTTTGAAATGGGGTAAAGTGCACGAGGACAAAAGAAAACATACAAAATTTCAAAAACTCTAGTTTGGTCCCTTTCATATTTTTGAGAAGATAGGTCCATCAACTTTCATTTTGAAAGATTTACAAGGGAAGAAGGAGATTCTTCTTGTTAATGGACTTATACTAAAAAACTATTTTTCTTGAACAAACGTGAGTTCTTTTGTACACTATGTAAATACTTTTATATATCATTTCCTTTTGCTATTAAAAGTACTATACTTTTGAAAAACACATTGGAAGTTTCTCTTTATTTTTGAATTGTTAAAAATGTTTAAGGGGCAATTCAGAAATCAAAACTTTAAATTGGAATCTAAGTACTGAATCTGTTTTAAAGCTTTGAAATCAGATAATCATTTAGTTATGAAATATTTTGGTTTGAAACTCTTAAAAAATTATATTTGTTGTGAATTGGTTTTGAAAAGTTATCTTTATAAAGGTAGAAATTACTATGAAGTATTTAGCATATTTTACTTAAAGAGGTCATCCAAGACTCGTAAAGAGTAAATGAAATCTCCCCATCCATTTATTTATAAAAAAAAATAATCTGAGTGTAATTCAAAAATATAAGAAACTTAAAAGTTAAGAGGTCTCATCACGAGCCTGCTTACCATGATCATAGGAAAAAAATAAGATTGGCATTATCACCATTGGCAACCAAACTAATATAGTGGCTCTTAGCTAGTAAACTTCGAGACAAGAGATCTCATCACGAGTCAAATTGTTCAATTTTATTACAACTTGTGAATGAAATTATCATTTGTTTGCTACCAAACTGGGATAATGACTTTAAAGAAAAAAATAATAAAAATAAAAAGAAAAAAGTATCTTCATTGCCTATAAAGAATTTTATTATAACATGGATGGTATACTAGTTCATTTTGGTTAAATGGTAACCTTGTCGAGGGTATGAATGCTTGCTGGCAGCATTACCTCTACCATAGACTTACAAGTTTATTCAATACACTAAACTTCTAATAATTTTTACTTTATTTTTTCAACCTATTAGCTACTTTACAGAAAAATCATTTTCATCTATCACAAATCGTGAGAAGCCTTATGACGAGACAAATTGTTTCATTTCAAAGTTATCTATATCAATCTAGATTTCAATCATTTTAAACCTTCTAAAGAAATTTCTTGATAAAAATTAACATCTTACAGAGATTAATTGTTTTGTCCACCGTGACGCCAACTACAGTGGTACTCAACAACCCTCATTATCTTTAGACTTAAGAGAAAGAATAATGGGGACCCTTTAAATTTTTTAGGATAGAATCCTTCTTTGTTTATATCAAATAGGATAAGTTTTGTTTCTACTCTTTGATTTTTGAATAAAACAAGAATGTTTATGAATAAGGTCATAAAAAATTTTAGGAATCCTTTTGTAGTTTTAAAAGATGAATTACAAATCTAAATGAATCCAAAAATTAATGAAAAAACTATAGAAGTGTAGGTACTACTAAATAATATGCATAGTGTTGGTGATTTCAAAGGACGACCACAAAGCTAAAACTGCAAAAAGCTTGAATGCAAACTTGTAAAATTGCGATAAGTCTATAAGAAAAATACAAAATCGAAAGAAAAATTTTGAAATGTGAAATTTTGAAATTGCGGACTACGAAGTTCCAATAAGCTGAATTGTGAAATACCGAGCTGATATCACATTCCGTCAAGAGTCAATATTGCATTCCATCACTTGACAGATGTCAATATCACATTCTATTAAATTCTTGTCTTTTGCTAATATTAATCCCATTCCTATATACTTTTAAGAAATCACAGATCACTAAGTCATGTAATGTCACCTGATACCACACGTCAATAAAATATTTTTCGGTATAATGGCAAGTGTCAATATCATCTACACAAATGTTTGGAAATTTAGTGACCACTTTGTGTAGTTATAATTTTGAGGTTTTTATTGATTGGTAATAATATTTAGTTAATGCGAAAGGCTTTCCATATAACTCGCATTGAATTTATATGACCATTTGCATTCTTCGAAGCCCTTATTTCTTCTCTTGTTTTGTTTATTTAAAGATAAATTCTAATAAAGAGCAATTAAAGGACATGTCAAGAATAATCAAGGCAAGGAGGAAGTCTGTAACACAACAAGAACAATTATTGCCACCTGAAGAAGTGCCTGAGATGTCTCCATTGTTTATAGATACTACATGCACTCCGAACAGATGTTTTGCCTCCTAGGAGGTGGTATCCAAACTATTCAAGGATGAAAATCCAATGGCAATTGTGAAACATATTTCCACTTCTGATGATTCTCCTCCAAGTAATGACACCACATGGAATGATATGGGAAATTCATTTCTTCACAGAATTGTTGCCCGCCCTAAATTCCTACCATATACACATATGGTGAGATGGGTTGTCAACCAACTGGACATTATAGACAAAACTTTTACAATGCCGAGGAAGACAGTTCTTGGGTCCTTTAGAGCTAAGGATTTAAGGATAATGTATCATCTACCTCCACTTCAGAAAAGGTATGATACACAATTCTTTGAGAAATTCATGCAAGAGAATCTGAACCCTGCAGACCTGATCAGAGAATGGAGAAGGGAACCAAACAAATAGAAGTGAGAGGACAAGGGTATGTATTCATTAGCCTCCATTGTTGGCCCTTTCTCTATGGTTATCCAAATACGTAGAAATTATTTGAAGAATGGGTTACATTGGTAGAAGCTTCTGTTGATGGATATAGCATGGATTATGCGACTATATTATTCAACAATTTGACGACCCAGGTCCAAAATTATAGACAAAATCACAATGTTCTTGGAATAATAACTCCTTTCTTTATGAGTGCCTATGTCATGGATGGAATTTGTTGTCCTTATGATTTTCCATCTCTTGGATGGAAATGGACACACCAATTTCCTAGCTCTATTTTTGTTCATCTCGATATCCTTTGGCAATCAAAATACCATGCTCACTTCTCAAAAATTTGTCATGAAGTCATGCTCCCTATCCACCAAGAAGTCTTTGGCAGAAAAGCTCCTAGACTTACTGCAGAAGACAATAAATACCTAAAGCCTATAGGAAAGTGGTTTGGGGAAGAATCATTTACCTATATTCATGTTTTTGGTAACCTCATCCATCCTCATGTTTTGCCCATTTTTTTCCAAGATAAGTTTCTGACCAAGCAAGTCGCTTGTAAAATAGTTGGTAAGGGCTTAAATAAACTACTTAAAGGTTCCAAGAAATTCACCTGGCCATGTTTTTTAATTTCTTGTGGTACCTATGCCTTAGAAAAATTCAAGAATTCTTCAGTTGAAATTGACCAATTAAGAGCCTTTAATTTTCCAACCATATTAAAGAGACTATATGACCTAGATGGTGTAGCAAAAGATGTTACAACAAATGCTAAGCTCAAATTGTTTTTAAACTAGCCCGACAAATTTCATGATTTTTTTGAAATGGTTCCAAAAACAATCTTTGAAACAAATTTGAAACAATCTTGGAAAGAAACATCTAAAAAGAAGGTTCAAAAAACTCAAATTTTATCGAAAGTGAACTTTGAAATTTATTGGCATTTTCTAGTGAAGCCTCATAGTTAATGGCTCATGTTGAGGTGTCTCTCAAATGGAGAAATACAGTTTCTTCCAACACTTAATGATGTAGCGTTTATGGGACAAATGTGCATACAACTAATACATCCCCCACAGCTGAAGCCACTAATGGATATATACAATCTCAGAGAGTAGATGAACAATCAATCTGGAGCACAGTCATGAGCTCTTGTTGCAACAAATCACAAGGTTTAGATGTCCTTTATCTTAGCTTAGTTTATTAAAATATTTTTTGAATACTCTTATTTTAGGTTTACTATTTTAATAGGTTATGTAAACCGCTTTCATGCCTTTAGAAAAGGGCCCAGAATTTTGAGAAGACTTTTGAACTTTCACTATTCTTTGATTCAAAGTTATGTAATTAAGATGTTGAACCTCAAAGCTATACTTTTCATAAGAAGGGCGATAATGCATCAAGTATTATTATCTTTGCAATATCGTCATGTATTGTCGATTTAAATAGTGAATCTATTATGCATTATTTGGTTATATAAATGCTTTGAAAATAATCAATCATTATCACTGTTGATGTGCATGACTGGATGATTTGTGATTATGTCTGAGATAACGAGATGTTTTTATGTGATTGAGATTTAACAAAATAAATAAATAAATTATTTAATTAATTTAGTTTATCATATATGCTTTCTACTCATTAAAGTATCAAATGATCTATTTCATTATTTACTTTGTGAAATCTTTCTTTGAATCACATCTGAAGATGTAATATCTTGGGGAATAAGTAGAATTCGTTTATTCAGTAACTTTACCATTAGCTATAAAATCATTTGATAGTTTTTTCATTCTATTACTATATTAAATCTCATTAAAATGGGAAATTGGTCCCTTTATATCCAATGATGCCCGCCAATTTCAATGAAATGGAGTTGCTTTAAGCTCCCAACTAGGTGGTGTTCCCCGATGTTGAGGCAGTCAAGTTTCAGCCTTGAGCAGGACATTACAGAGTTTCCACCTCGTAGGGAGGTAGAATTTTTTGGGTTAGTGCCAAGGGGATTTATAGCATCAAAATCACCTTACAAGATGATCACACTTGAGTTGGTTGAGTTAAAGTTGTAGGTGAAGGAAATGTTGGAAAAGGGGTACGTTAGGCCAAGTGTATCACCTTGGGTTGCACTGGTATTGTTTGTAAAGGAGAAAGATGGTACTCTCAAATTATGCATTGGCTACAGGTGGTTGAATAAAGTAACCATTAAGAACATGTATTCATTGCCAAGGATTGATGACTTGTTCGATTAGCTGAAATAAGCAGCAATGTTCTCTAAGATCGACTTGAGATCTCGATATCATCTTATATGCATCAAAGAGGATGACATTTACAAGACAATGTTTTGGACCAAGTATGGGCATTATGAGTTTGTTGTAGTTCCATTTGGCTTAACTAATGCTACAACTGCATTTATGTGATTGTTGAATAGTGTCTTGCAACCATATTTGGATAATTTCATTATTGTGTTTATTGATGATATACTGGCATATTTTGAAAATGAGGGAGAGCATGCTGAAAATTTAGCAACAGTGTTGAGGTTGTTGAGAGATCATCACTTGTATGCTAATCTCAACAAGTGTAGTTTCTTTTAGACTAAGGTACACTACTTGGGGCATGTTGTCTCCAAGGAGGGCAATGGAGTAGATCCAGAAAAGATTTGAGCCATCATGGATTGGGTAGCTCCTAAGAATATGGATGAGGTGAGATCCTTCATGGGTTTGGTAGGCTACTACAGGAAGGTTCATCAGGAACTTCTCACAGATTTCTTACCCTATCACATCATTATAGAGTAAATGTATGAAGTTTGAATGGATAGAGGAGTGTGAGGCTAGTTTTGAGGAGCTCAAGCAGTTGTTGACACATGCACCAATGCTAAAGATTGCAGATCCAGACAAATAGTTTGTAGTATGCAAAGATGATTGTAAGAGAGGACTTGGTGGAGTCCTTATGCAGGACGTACAGGTGGTATGCTATGAGTAGAAGAAGTTGAATGAGCATGAGAATAACTATCCCATGCATGATCTTGAGTTGGTAGCGATTATACATGCATTGAAGATGTGGAGACATTATCTTTTGGGTAGGAGGTTCACATTGATGAGTGATCACAGTGGTTTGTGATATCTATTTGACCAACCAAATCTGAATGGTAGGAAAGCTCAGTGGTTGGCTACAATTAATGAGTTTGATTTTGAGATCAAGTATATCAAAGGTAAAGAGAATAGAGTGGAAAATTCTCTTAGCAGACAAATCTAGGTAAATCACTTAGCAGCTATGATCTCCTATGGGATAGAGCTACAGGGTAGGATCTTGTGGGAAAGTTAGCAGGATGTCAGATATATGGATATTATGCACATGTTACAATAGAGTACTGGTACAGGTATAGGTATTGTTACAGGTAGTCGTATAGGTAGTCGTATAGGTATAGGTAGTGGCACAGGTGATGGTACAGGTATAGGTACAAGTACATGTAGTGGTACATGTGTAGATGCATAAGATGAGGATTATTGTCTTACAACAAAAATATTGATTCAAAGATAGGATATATGTGCCAGATTGAAATGAGCTCATGAACATGAAGTTGAGGGAGTTTTCTGCGAAACCTTATTCAGGTCACCCATGTTATCAGAAGACACTGAAACCAATGAAAATATTTTACTATTGTTCAAATTTGAAGAGGGATGTAGCAGAGTTCATGGCTAGGTTTTTTTATTTTCAGCGTGTGAAGGAAGAATGTAATAATATAGGTGGACTACTATATTCAATCACGATCGTAGAGTGGAAATGGGAAGTCATTTCCATGGACTTCATTATAGGTTTCCCGAAGATAGTGAGACAACATGATTCCATCATCTTTATTGTGGACAGGATGGAGAAGGTGTGGTGAAGTAAAATTATAAGTGCGGACATGAACACATTCCTCTAGCCCGATAATGGGTCTAGCCATAACAGAAATTATATGGAAGATTTCCTTAAGTTAGAATCAATCATCAGGGCCTACCTCTTGGTCTTCTTATCCTTCTTGATGATGTCCTCGCTTTCTCTCTCCAACTATATCTTGCCTCCTTCTTCAAGAACATGAAACAAGTAAAAAACAACAGACAACAAACATGATGATAGACAAATTGCAACTCAACCTGCTTAACAAGTCAAGAAACATTGAGCCATGGACGTATAATATAACAGAACATGTAGGAAATCAATCGATAGTTACATATATAAATATCGAAGAGAGATTACAACCATTTGTCTTGACGTTGAAGTCCTCCTGTCACAAGACCAAGTTCCCACACACTTCTGCTAGCATTCCATGATGGCCTCATGCAACAATAGTTTTAAGGTTGTTCCCTTTAGGCTTCACTCCAAACCAAATCACATTTCTCCCTCACAAAACTAGATAGCTACAACTATTAATAACTTGATGTCTACTCCAAACAAAAATAGAAGAAGCACACCAATATCGACACTAGATTGTCCTTGGGAAAAACGGAGGCCAATATAGGACAAATGGATGGGAGATGGATCCTCATCTCATGGGAAAATGACTTATCCCTTCAGGTAGTTCCATCATTATAGGGGAAAGGAGACCGAACTGACATCCTCAACCCCATCCAACCAAACCATTTACCAAACTTCCATTACGAAGCTTCTAGAGTTGGAAGCTTCGGCTCCAAATTCAAAAAACTTTCCAAAGCAGGACTAGCATGACTGGAACACATCTCAATCGCATCAATCGGCAGGAGGGATAGTGCTAATCTCTACACATCGGCATGGGGAAGACAAAGGTCATTAGCGATGGTCTTGTAAACTGGGGAAAACAAAAGTTTTAGGGGAAATGGTGTAAAAAGGAATTGATCTGCTCATGAAGAGGGACATAATGGGAGTTTCTTCATCAAGGAAAAGCATGTAGGGTTCACTGTAGAGGTCCTCTAGGATCAAGGAACGGGGGGTACTAGGATAATGACAAAATGTTGTGTAATAGAAGGTTGCACACTACATTGTGGTGAAGTCTACATTTTCAGCTAGCAATGTAGAACATGTATTCATCTAACGTGTGGTTAGATTGGATGGTCTTCCAAAGAAGAATGTGTGTCAGGCATGTTTGTGAAGTTCACTTCCAAGTTTTGGAAGGAGTTATTTGCAGGTTTGGGTGTAGAGTTAGCCTTAAGTATGGCTTATCATCTGCAAAAAGATGGATAGACAGAGAGGGTCAACAGAATATTGGATGACATGTCGAGGATGTATGTGATGCATTAGTAGAAAAATTTGGAAGAGTTCCTTCCATTGGGAGAGGTCACATACAAAAATAGGTATCAAGAAATTATGAGAATGGGTCCTTTTGAGGCATTATATGGATCAAGTTATAACACTCCCATCAGTTGGAATGATCTGATTAAGAGGGTATTGATTGGACCAGACATGTTGGAATACATGGAATAGGAAATGTTGGTTATAAAGAAAAATATAAAGGCAGCACACGATAGGCATAAAATCTATGTAGATCGAAATATGTTTTTCAATGAGCTCCAGGTTGGGGAACATGTGTACTTGCGCATTAAACCGAAGAAGAGATCATTGTAGATTGGATCATGTGCAATGCCGACACCATGATTTTGTGGCTCCTTCAATATCATTGAGAGGAATGGGATAGTAGCCTATCAACTTGCACTAACTCTAACAGTGAAAGTCCATGATGTTTTCCATGTGTCATTGCTTTAGAAGTATGTTAAAGATGTTGATGATGTGATTGACTGGTATGTATTGAATATGGAACCAGATGGAGAATTCTCGTTGGAGCCTTAGTGAATATTGCAGAAAAAGGTGCTCATGGACTGGAATTGATCAATTGAGAAAGTGTACAATGGAAGAACTTTGTGCTCGATGAAGCTACATGGGAGATGGCATATCAGATGCATGGTATGAATCCTTCCTTGTTGTTGAGGAAAAGCATTTTTGGCTTGGTATTTTGGTGTGGTTTATGGTATATGTTTTGACCATCATGGTTGTTGTACATATGTATATGGATGTAAATACCACCATGAGCTATGTTATAAAGCTCCAATAAGCGATATAGGTGTCATATCATGATGACGTTATGTTGTTATGTTTCATGTTGGTTTTCTTCCTAGTAGGTTAATCATTTTAAATAATGCATCGAGGTAAGTTATAAAGATCAATCGATAACATATTTTTCTTACAATAGTTTTTTGGTTATAAGCATTCTTCAAAACCAAGGATAGCATTCCCCAAAGGGAATGGTTCTGTAACAATGCTGGTGAAAATTATATGTAATAAAAGTATATAAAGGATAAATAATAAGAAACGTTGATGGGACACTTATTCCAAGCTAAATGTTGGGAAAAATCCTAATGATGGGATCACTTGTGATTGTTTATGGCTAAGGAAATTGGAAAAGTCAATGGCTAAGGCGTTGGAAAATGAAATGGCAGTTTTGGCATATTTATTTATGAAAATAATGGAAATTAGGAGAGAAGGGATCTGAAAGGTCATAGGATTCATTTGAGGAGGAAACATAAGGAAAATAATGGAAAATGAAGAAAATATAGGCCTCATTAATAAAAAGTCTTCTGAGGATAAGTTTGTTAGTTCGAGTTTGGAGCTCTCTCATTATTCATAATCTCTCTCATACTCTTGCAGACTTAGATTTTTCTTGGAGCACTATTGGTGGGTGTGTCATACTTGGATTCTTGGAGCAAGAAGGCAAAGGAAGAGTAGGAAAGTGCAAGAGGGCATTGGGATTAGTAGCTAGATCATATTTTCTTGTAGGTATTGAGTTGGATGTATGATTTCTTCACTAGTTTGGGCATGCATAACATATGCATGTGGATTCTTTGTCATGATCTATCATAATCATGAAGGATTTCTCGGATTAATAGTGGATTGCCTAGCCATTCTAGTTCATGGATAGCCATGGTGATTGTGGGTTTACATTCATTATTTGTTTTTGGTTCGTTCTCATGTCTCCTTAGCTTGGGTTGAGTTATTAGTTCGTAGAAGACCTGGTTGGACAAACACTCTGGAAGCCATGTAATAGCTTGGGTTGAGTTACTAGTCTTCAAAGCCTTTGTTGGACAAGAGCCATGGAAGCCCTTGGTGGGTTCAGTTACTGGTCTTGGAAGCCTTGGTTGGACAAACACTCTAGAATACTGGTGATAGTTGTGGGTTGAGTTACTAGTCCTGGAAACCTTGGTCGGAACAAATTCTTTGCAAGCCATGGAAGACTTAGATGGAGACCAATCTGATGATGGTTTAGTGACGTCTGACCATGAGGTGGAATCACTATTTTATGGGTTCATGTGGATGGCCTCTAGAAGCCCTGGATGAGTTTTGATTGTTGTATTCTATGATATCCCACGTTCATGCTTAGAATATTGCATGGGTGTGAATTGTTGAAGAGAGATTTGGCTCAACCATTTTACGGTTGGGTGGAACGTGGAAATCCCATCCCGAGTTTGGATTTTTCATGATTAATCAAAAGGTTATTTCTCCTTCTATTTCTATGATGATTTTTATGGATTATATGTGGTCTATATGGCTATAATTTCATGAGTATTTATGTTGATATTATGCTAGTTATGTATGTGTTTTATGACAACAACCATGTATAGCTTTCATCATCTTTTTTACGTGTAATTGAATGATTAATGTATCTATGACCTAATGGATGGAATGGAAGTTGATGTATTGAGGCATAAATGGTTCTTAGCAATTCTCAACTAGGTATGAGACCCGTATGGTTAGAACAATTATTTACATGTGCAGATGACATATTCGTGGTATGTTTGATGGAATGCCTATCATGTCTAGTAGGGGTCTAGTCATGGTCTTAAATAAGTATTTTCTTTAGTGCTATCATTTCCATGTTTTTTTACTGTTTTCAAGGTATCATTAAATTATGGGTAGTGACCTGGGCTCTGGACCTAAGAAATGGCTCAAATCGAGGGGTCACTGAAATAGCACTAACAAATGTAGTCTCTAGCCGCTAGCAGGTAAGCATGTGAGAGAAAATCGGGTTTTTTCATGTTGTCATGCTTATAGCATGAGAGAGTCTAAGGACTAAGTTATATAAGTGTTTAGTGGGACCCAAGGGAAAGTTGTTTAAAGTGTTGGATTAGTTCTTAAGGGTCCTCAAGCTTATGCTGAATGTCTTTATGGTGTGTTTCCATCGATTCCACTTCGTTAACATGACTTAGGAGGTCGAATCATATCATAGTCGCTTATCATCACATGTTTACACCCCCTGACTGGTTTCTTTGGTAGATGTGGGAGGAGGGTCTTAAATTAATAAAAATATTGAGGAATCCAATCCTCTACAACAATTCAAGATCCAGCGAGTACAACAAAATTATAATTTTTCCTAATTTCTAACCTTGAATGAGGACTCCAATCCTCAACTACAAATCCAGGATCAAACTTGGTCTCTCACAAGCATCGAACCTATATCTATTAGGACACAAATCTTCTCAAGAAAACCCAGGCTCCAATATAGTGTATATGAGGACACCAATCCTCCTAGGCTCTAGCCTTCATAAAATTCATCAAATACAACTCAATAATTTTTTCAATATAGATCAATACTCTTGTTCAAGGTGTCTCAAATATCTTCATAAGGTGCTAACTACTCCAAAACCTCTTTATTGATTACATAGGGAATATTTCTTAGCCATCTTTACATCTTGATAGAAATAATTTCCATGGTCTTCTTCTATAAAGCTTCCAAATTATTCTCCAAATAAGGCTAGAAGGAATGCTCAAATGTATTCAAGTATATTCAAAAAATATCTTCAAGGGACACTTCTAGTATGCTTGATTATCTACTACTCAACTACTTAAATAAGGAGGTTTATGGTGCTTCTTCGAAAGTACTCCAAAATATATTTAAATATTCTTCAAGTCTTCTCTAGAAAAAATTCATAAAGGTGCTATGCAATATTTTGTCACACTCCCCATCTTGTGTCGTGAAGCATCAAACTTCGTGTCGATAATGCCAAAAATGTCACAAAATAATAAAATGTATTAGTGTATTCACCATGAAACATGTTTAGAAGCATCACAATAGAAAATAAGAAGACTTTCCTTGAAATAATTCTAAATAACTTGTTAAAAACCTTGTTTTTCAAGGCAAACACATTTTGCATAACTAGTGACTCGTGCTAATCACTTGTTGCATCATACTATCTAACACTGCAAGCACGACTTTTATCAAGAAACTTTATGTTGCTCCTGTTCAGGATGTTTTTCCCAAAATGGAGGAGAAGATTCTATTATTATAATTCTCAAGAATGGCGAGATGGTTACAGGTGAATGAATATTGGCATGGGACCTCCCATTCCTAGTCATTAATCCTACTTTCATGGATCTTACCCGTGAGATGTGGAACTTCTCCCTTGTTTCTTGGATCTTGAACTCCCTTTCCTTCCATATAAATGAGATCCCTAATATCCACTAATGGTTGGATTATGATTGGTTTCCTCCCTAGTGCTGAACTATGCCCAATTGCTACCCATTGTCTTAAGGAGAAGGGAGTGCTTGAAGGTTAAGGCTAGGACTTGGAAACTCACCTAAAGGAGGCTTCCAACATCAAGGATTAAGTGGTTTTAATGCTTCCTTTACCATCTATTAGTAATATGTTATGTGTTTTCTTTCCATAAATGTGTCAATTATTACTGATTTAGTGTGATACTCCTTGATATATTACATGGTTTATATTGGGATGAATTTTCTTATGTATGTGTTTGTTGTCTGCTTGTGATCTTCCTTGCAGGTATTCATCCATACTGTTGAATAGGAGATTGAGCTTGGAAACGAAAGAATCAAGGAAGACACAAACAGATGTTAGCATCTGAGTGAGTTAGGTCATCTATCCTCCTTTGTGTTTTATGGTATAAACTAGGAAGTTTACATATATTTGTCTTTGTTTTTTGCTAGATTATGCCATAGGACTAGAGGGATCATTTATGTCCGTAGAAAGGATTTCTTGCAAAAGAAAATGGGGACTCTACTAGGGAGTACATAACCCTTCAATCCAGCTTTGTCTTTGGTAACTTTTGATAGGTTTTCCCAACCTCTTGGTGATCCATAGCTTTGATTGATTGTGGATCCACATTTTGAGTAGTGTGTGTTTTAGAGTGACAAATCTAGGTGTTTGTTCAACTTTTTTTTCCTAAGATTTTCTTGCCTAGGGAATTTTTTATACAACACAGAGTGCTTTTGACACAGATTTTGCTACTTATAGTAGCATTGACGACCCTGTCAAGATGAATTTCTACCATTACAGTTGTGTTGGTCCAAGAAATGAGATTTTTTTAGTGTTTTTGACAAAATGTCTAGAATGTCTTGATCTCTAAAGTATTTCTCCTTCTATGTGTGCATATAAGTTTGACTTATTGTTGTTAGATTCTTTCTCGTTTTCAAAATTCCATCCCATTGTTTGAAGTAGTGAAAGTGAATTTTAGTTGAGTCTTTAGTTCGTTGGGTCAATTGAACTTACTATTTGCTGATTGCATGTGTGGAAGGAATAATTATTTTCTATTGGTAAAATCATTATTAGTTCTTTTGAAAACCATAAAAGAAATGGGATTTTAATTTTCTTTGATTTCATCTCAAAGTTTACCTTTCGAAATTGCATTAGATTACATTGTGTTTAAAAGTCATTTTTTGGATTATCATTGAGAATAGATTACATTTCTTAGTGTTGAAAGATAAAAATTACATTCTCATTCATTGAGACAAAAAAGTGGAAAAGATCATGTAGGTGCATTTTAGTGAATTGAAATTCATTTTACTTTTGGTGGGTGCATTGGAATAACGAAACTGAAAGATCTAGTTAGGAAGCTTTGTTTGCTACATACCTGGTTGTTGTATCAATGTTCAAACTTCTTCCCTATGCTATATAGACTTCATTAAAATGGAAAGAGTATTTTTATCATACTAGTTTCATTATAGGTGTGTTCAGGTGGCATCAATTTTTGACCTTTGAAACCGTAACATAATTCAAGAAAAACTTTAAAATTTATCTCAAGTAACCTAAGGAGAATTTAGAACATTAACAAAAACATTTAGAGGTCTAGGCTAGAGACATGTTCCGACATCGTTAAATGTAGGAGTTGTCATTGTTTGTAAGTGTTGCATTTCAGGGGTGAAATATCGTTCCACATACATAAGTGTATAGGATATTTCTCCACGTGCCTATGGGTATATTGGATGGTGCTCCATGCATGACAAGTATAAAGGAATGATGTCATTGAATGGTTATGAATTAGACAACACTACTACAGATTGCACTCCCATGTACCGTCGAGTATATTTTGGGAGTCTCTTATATGTTTCTATCCATCCATATGTAATTAACTCTGACACGTTATATACCATGATACATTGAACACAAAATTGGGGGAGATTGGTTTCCAACCATTAAGTCCTTGGTTCACCAAGGTGTATATTGTAGTTCATGGTTGGTTGGTAAACCTTTATGCTTAGTTACCCCTTTATGATTTATCCCAGAATCTAGGTTTTGAGAGATACATAAGGACCTGTTTGCAGACAATGTAAGAGTGAAAGAGGTTTTGTCAAATAATAACATGGATCTTGGTGAGAAACCTCATATTTTAAGAGTTCTTACTTAAGTTGAATGAATATAAATGCTAATAGCGCATGTGCATCATATTTTCAAGTGACACATGCTCGAGGTGGGAAATATAAGTATAATAGTCATATAATTATCTTTCCTCAAGAGATTTCTACAATTATACAAAGTCTTCCTTGACATGTTGAAGATATTGAATTTATAATTGTGAGGAGACATCTCACTCAATCTAAATATTATGAATGTTATGTCAAAATATCTCAAGTAATGGCTTCAATTCTTTTCAAAATCCAACATGATCAATGTTATCGAGATGTTGTAATTTTGTATGATTCAGTGAATGCTTTGCCCAAAAGATCCACAAATGTCTCCTCCAAGATTAAATTTGTTGATTTTGATATTGAAGAATTTGAGATCAATGCAACTAATAATGAAGGGTTTCCTATTGTGCATTTTCCCTCTCATCCTTCTTCTTTTGTTGCTCACCTACCAAATGAACGAAGGGAAGTGGAAGAAATTAGAGAATTTATTGATAATATTGACTCTTCACATGTTCAAGACATGGATTGGCCCAATATTGGAACCTGTCCTGTGAATTAGTATAATACAGCGGGGTTATTAGATATGGAATTCCCAACATTTTCCCCATTTGTGATGTTGATTGGTTGCAACCATGTATTTGTAGTGTTTAACTTCATGAGTATGCATTGCGTCTTCCTAGGTAATTTTATCAGAGATTTGGAAGACATCCTCGCTTTCAATAATAATTACCTATTGGACATGATAGTGCGGCATCAATCCAAAGAAACTTCTACAATTTTTGTAAAGAAACATTTGCATGATAACTCATGTACAACAATTGAAGAGTTATGTCACCAACTTTCTGATTTACCAGAAAATAAATTCGTTGAGAATAATATATGGTTTGGTTCTTCTTTGAGAGGTACAAGGGCATACTAGACTAAGTGTTGGGTTTAATTGACTCACATGATTACTCAGTTGGGATGTCCATCTTTATTTTTTACTTTAAGTGCAACTGACACAAAGTGTTAAGGGTTGCATAACCTCATCCCCATACATTCACATTCTCATTCTTTAAATGAGAATCATATGAAAATTAAGAATGTTATCTAGTAACCCCATATTCTTCCACCATAGATTAAATATTTTTCAAGAGGAAGTTATCCAAAAAATATCTTAAAGCTAAAGTCTTCTGGTACATGTTTGTGTTAGTGAATTTATTTTCTATAGTTTGTCAATTGTTTATTATTATTTTATTTATATTGTTTGTAGTGATTGTATCTTCATTTTCTTTAGATATGAGTGACAACATAGAGGTTCAACACATATCCATGGTTTCCTATGGTTGCAAGGCGTAGCTAACATGGAAAGACTTTATTGGTGAAATGGTTCTAATGTACAACTTACAAAGAGATTATTTGACAAGTATCTAACTATATGGAATGCACGTGACATACATCATCACAACATAATGGTTCAATGAAGTCTCAATGACAACCCTTGCCTATTGAATACTGATCAGGAACTCTCTTGCAATCCTCATAATGATTATGAATAATTGTTAAAATGTGTCCAAAGCCACACAAAGTGTAGTGTAGATTCTTGTTTTTGCAAAAAGGGTGCTATTTTGACATGTCGATACAATGCTCCATCAGATATTGTGATGAATCAATATTATTCATATATGATCAAGGAAGAAAAAAATATGAGCCAACAAGAAATGTTGACAAGTTCAATGTACATAACACTGACCTTCTAACAATGTGGTGTGCAAATGTTGATTTCCAACTAGTGCTTTCTCTTTATGATGTCTTGAAATATATTGCTAAGTATGCATCAAAACCATAAAAGGTATAAAATTTATCACCATATGTTAACCATAATTTCAAATTTTGTTGGCTCTAAGGATGATGCTTTATGTGCATACAAAAGGTTTCTTGTAGAAATGCTAGTGGACAGTAACATTGGAGCACAAGAAACATGCGATAGGTTACTTAAGCTAGCTCTTTTTTTTTGTAGTCAGAAATTTATTTCCTTAGATGTTGGAAGAAAGGGTTTCAATAAAATCTCAAGGGATGGCTTGCAATTTTCATCTAAGAATACTTTTGTTCAATATTATGAAAAGAGACATTTTTTCCTTGCACATCTATCTTTGATAGAAATAGCATGATATTAGACATTGATAGCAAGCATAAACAACATCCATGGAAGCCTACAAATGTTCATGCTATTGTTTGGGTTTAGCCATGGTTTTATTCTATTCCTAGTGAGGCTTCAGATGAATTAGAAACCTTTTGTTGGAAATAATTGCACTTATACAAGCCATTTCGTGACATTCTTGCAAAAATTGGCCTTTCAACTAAAATTATCACTGAAAATTGGAGGAATTTCTGATAACGAGCATGACATGTTGATAGAAATCCATCAATTGTTGATAATATTGAAGATGAAGAAGATGATGATTTCTCTAACAAGGAAATGAATCTTGAATATTCTTTTCAAGAATGACATATTTCCCTCTCTTTGTTCCACCAAATGATGTGAATGTTTCTGATCTTCACACCCTTGGTCAAAGGGACTTTGGTATATCCTTTGACTAGTAATGTACAACTATTTATGATGATGTTGCAAAAGAAGCTATTACTATTATAAGGAATGGAGAATTAAGGGGTGATAATTTTTACCTTTCAAATAGAACATTTTCATCTCGATATTCGTTAAAAAAAAATGAGTTTCTTTTGAAAAAAAATTAAGCCACTTTGCTGAATATGAGATTTGTGAAGCTCTTCTTATGATTGTTCTAGGCGCTGCAGGTACTAGGAAGTATTTCCTTAACCATTATAGTTTTTAAGTTCTTTTTAATTTGTCAATGGAAGAATCCCTCTGTTTCTTGATGCCCCAATAGGAATAAATTCTTTTCATATACATGCAAACACAATACACTCAACTCTAAAAAATCCAATTAAAGATATTAAACCACCACAAGGGCAGTCACTAGCAGTGTTCCATGAAAAATGAGACATATTAGACATATATTGATTCATGAAATGAGCTTTCTAGGATCAAGGTTGTTTATGTGAATAGATGCTCGATTATGAGAAGCAATGCCAGAGAAAAAGAATTGCCATTTTGGTGCCAAATCCATTATCCTTGTGGGTGACCTTGGCCATATTCCTCATGTGAGAGATAACCCTTCATATGTAGGTAATATAGTAGGTAAAGTCTTGTGGAACAAATTCAACATTCTTGTCACTCTTGACACAATATTTTTCCAACAAGGGAATAATGAGAAGCAATCTTGTTTTCGTAGAGTCCTTAATAACATAAGAAATGCATAACTTGTTCTTGAAGATTGGGATTTTCTTATGTCATAGGCTGATATGAGGTTGCATCCTAGAGAAAAAGGATTTATTTACTTCAATAGTTCACATGTTTCCAACAAATAATTTGGTCTCCTTCCATAAAACACATATGTTAAAATCATTAAATTCTCCAATTACACGATGTATTGCTAAGCATTCAAGGCATTCATAAACCATGGTATTGATGATGATCAATAGGACTCAAAATTTTTGTTGTTTTTTATTGCAGAAATGAGACATATTAGATATATATTGATTGATGGAATGAGCTTTCTATGATCAAGGTTGCTTATGCAAATAGATTCTTGATTATGAGAAGCATTTCCAGAGAAGAAGAATTGTCCTTTTAATGGTAGATCCACCATCCTTGTGGGTGACCTTGGCCAGCTTCCTCCTGTGAGAGATAAGCCTTCTTATGTAGGCAATATACCAGGTAAAGTCTTGTGGAACAAATTCAACGTTGTTGTCAATCTTGAAACAATATTTCACCAACAAGGGAACAATAAGAAACAATCTCATTTTTGTAGAGTCCTCAATAACATAAGAAATGTAGAACCTCTTCTTACAAATTGGGATTTTCTTATGTCATAGGCTGATATGAGGCTGCATCCTAGAGAAAAGGGATTTATTTAATTTAGGAGTTCACATGTTTCCAACAAATAATTTGGTCTCCTTCCATAATAGTAATATGTTAAAATCATTATATTCTCTAATTACATGATGTATTATTGAGCATTCAAGGCATTCAAAAATCATTGGTGATGATGATGATTAATTTGACTGTGAAGTTTTGTGGTGTCGCGATCAGCGTGTTAAGTTTACATGTTTTTGTGGGTTAAAGATGGCTTGGTGAATGGTGCACTTGGTTATGTTAAGGATATATAAATCCAAACATTGTTCCTATCACACCAATGATAAGAGGCAACCAAAAACAAATTCCTTTGAAAATGGGATGTTCTCTTACAATCGACAAGTCATAGAGATTGAATTTAGGCCGGGAATCAATTGATATTGGAAATAAAAAGCAACAAGGCCTAACCTTCACAGCCATATCAAAAGTGAAATTAATAGATGGTTTACGTATTGCATTGCCTTTCTCTTTTCAACCTTATGCCAATATGAAAGATCTAAGTACATATCTTATAATAAGGAAGAAAGAAGAGGAGTGATTGAAGTCCATATCGATATGACATACAACTAATAACATTGTGACCTTTTCATAGAAAGTTTTTTTAATTTATTTTATTGTCCTCTTGATTTACTTTCAATATAATAATCATTTTCATATATTTATGAGATTAATACATTCATCATATTAATATTAATATTTGAGAATGTTGTTTAAATCGTTTTTCATGTTGTTCAATTTACATTTTTTAAAGTGGCTATTGTTCTTTTGTTTACAACAAACCATTCAAACATAAACAACCAGTTATATGAACCAATCATTCAAAATAAATTTTATAAATGGTTCACATTGATGTTAATATTGTGGATTCATATTACATCATGAAATGCAAAATGGAGGTCTTGAATATTGGCCATCAATGTGTCCAATATTCATTTCTTGAATATTGGCCATGGTTTTATTCTATTTCCACGGTTTTATCCATTGTATTGTAAAATAAGGTTTATACTTGTATAATTTCTTAATATAATTTGGTTAATGTAACATTAGATTATTTTATAGCATGAGGTTTATAAGATTAATTTTTTTAACATAAATAAAAATGGGTTGTTATGGTTTATGTATATATATCTATATATGTGTACACTTACTTGTTTGTGCGTCTGCGTATTAATTCTTATTTTGTTGTTTTGTATTTCAAATGCATATATGGAAAATAATGATGCCATCTATTATGCCAAAACAATGCACAATATTGTTGGAGTGACAACTTTTCTTTCATATCTTCGGAACAAGCTTGATAGAAAACATGAGTTCCATCCTGCTTTTATTGATGACCATCTTTGTGTACTAGATGAAATGAAAACAAATGTAAAATCATTGTTACACGTGCACGAGAGGGATTTTGGGAGGAGAATAAGAAGGAATTGGTTGGAAAGTGTTAAGTATCGTAATCATTATCCTGTTGATTTGAATTGCTGTTACTTTTGTCATCGATCTGGTTGATTTTGGAAGAGGTTATTCCATAGATGAATTTTGATGGATTGTTTCAAGTTCAATTTTGTAGTGGAATTATTATATGATAGGAAAATATTATATATATATATATATATATATATATATATATATATATTATATATATATATATATATATATATTATTTATATTTATATATATTATATATATATATATTATATATATATATATGTGTGTGTGTGTGTGTGTGTGTGTGTGTGTGTGTGTGTGCGTGGCGTGTGTGTGTGCTGTGTGTGTGTGTTGTTAATTTCAATGTTCTTTCTGGGTTGCAATGTTGGTGAAATTGATTTTTTTTCTTGTTGTTGTTGTTATGTAGAAACCTGTATATCTATGGTCTTAAAATGTCCTATCATGTTTTTCTTCTTTAAATCCAATGTGTGCAATTTAGATGTGTTTTTTGCATTTATGTTCCTTTTCTCCAATGGTAGTGTTACTATTTTATGTTTTTCTCTTGCATTTGTAATCGTTTTGGTATTTTTTATGGGTCCCTTCACTTTGTTCATGTCTTTCATAAATGAAAATATTATTGAGGTTTATAAAATTATGGTTGGGCCTTCATTTTCTTGTTGTTTATATCAATATTCTTGACATTTATACTATTAATATATTCATGTATTGATACTAATATATTTATGTTTTAAAATTTATTTATTCTTTATAATGTAGTGATATAAATGTGTTATTATTAATGTGTTATGATTTATCATGTTTTAATGCTTTATAGTGTATTATTATTAATGTATTCATATTAATTTTTTGTATCGATGTCTTACTGGTTTACAATGTGGTGCTTATATTCATTGTGGTTTATGTTTATTATTATTGTTTTGTATTATAGAATTATTTACGCTTATACTATTGATGCCATGGATTTAGAGCTTGGGGGGTTTAAAATATTTAATATGAAATATATTCTCTAATTTTCAAACCAATCATCACGAGTATTGTCAAACGTTGTGTTATAACAAAGAGTGTCTTCAGATGAAAACCATAATCAACCATGGAGAATCATGGTCAACCATGGTCCAGCATCGCATTATAAAAAATATTGTCTCAATATGAAAATCAACGATGGTTAAGCATGGTCATTTATGCTTATTTTTCTATTTATACTATTTATCTTCGGGGTTAAATAACTTGGTCTTATAATCATAATCCATTGGGGTTACAATATCAATCCTTTCCATTTTTAATATTGATCCCTTGCATTTTTTTATCCATTAGGTTTATAATAGTTTTCTCTTGGGATTACAATATTGAAGGCTTGGTTTTATTTGTTATTTTAGTTTATAATATTAATAATTCCTTTGCTTTATCATTTTATCCATTGGGTTTATTAATCCCTTGACTTTAAAATATTAATTAATATAGTTTATTAATCATTTCGGATTTTAATATTAGTTTGTTTGGTTTATTTATTCCTTGGGTTTATTGTTGCTTGGGTTTATTAATCACCTGTTTTTAAAATATTAATTCCATGGGTTTATAATATTAATAATGCATTGGGTTTATTCATCCCTTGTATTTATGATATTAATAATCCTTGGATTTATAATAATAATAATCCATTCTCTTTATTAAACCCCAATATTTTTTTTTCTCGGTAAAACTAGCTATTCTATTATAATGAATTTACAGGAAATATTACAAGCAGTAGAACAGTACTTCCATGGCCACCATTGGCACATTGGGTATCCTGGGATTGACACAGAAGCTCCCTCGCAGGGGCAGCACCGAAAAAATTATCTAATTCCCCCAAAAAGTGACAGAGGCCGAGGCCAATTCTACTTGACGTTCAACATAGCATGACAGCCCACGCAGGGGCACCCTTCAAAACTCGACTGTAAGTCGCCATACACAGGACAGACTGAAAATAAACATGCTGGACCGACTGACTGACAGACATATGACCAGAAGAAAAATTGCAGGAGAACAAACAAAGTGACCTTAGTCGTAGACTCGAGGAGAAAGAAAAAGGTGGGAGCTGGAGCGTGCGCCAGGGGTTCAGTCGTTGCCAAGACGTTTGTCATCGAGCCCATCGCCACCGAGACCTTCGCCACCAAGACCTTTGCTACCGCGACCATTGCCACCTAGACCTTCGCTACCGAGACCTTTGTCTTCAATACCAGCACCGCCGAGATCCCCGTCCCCAGGACCTGTTTCCTCCACAATGGTGCACCAGCCCAGGCCCTCAGGGACTCCTTCCCACATGGCAGCCCACCTAGCCTCTGCTGTGTCTTGAGACTCCTGCTTCTGAGGATGGAAGGGGGCATCCATAATCTCCTTCCCATGCGTAATTGTTGGTTGCAGAGCTGGGCATTCCATACCAGTGCCTTCTGTGGGTGTATCCCTCGTTCCAGGAGGTGTCCCACGGTCATCTCCCTCAAGAGCTGCGGTGAAGAGGACGGAGATGTGTGCATTAATACCTTCGTTGCTCTTGGAGCTGCCCAGGGTGAACACGACCGAGCCAAACGCTGGAAGAGCTGGCTCTCCCTCGCTAGCGGTGCCCACCTCCGTGAATTGCCCAGTTTGGAGGGGCCGTGCCCTTGCTCTCCTGTAGCAATAACAGCTGCAGCAATGGTGATGCTCATTTGCAGACAGAGGGTGAGAGGATGAGCCTCTCCCAAAGCCTCTTCCAGAGCCTCTTCTACAGGGTTGGCGCTCCCGTAGTCTTGCCATGAACCCGCCCCCAAATCCTCTGAAATCCTGCGATGAATTTCGCCACCAGCAACCAAACGGAATTCGCCACCACTTCCTTCCAAATGCAGTAAGCTCAGAGAGATCAGAACCCGAATTGGAGCCTTGGAGAACCAGGAAGGCAGGTCGAAGTGGCAGCGAATCCACCCTCTTCTGCGACTGCCCTTTCTTGGAGAACCCCAGCAACTGGAGCTCGGCCAATTCACCTTTACAATGGTCTCTCTTCTGCCTGGCTGAGCCATGAATACCAGTCTCATACCCTCGGTGGATGCGCTCCTTAACTGCACACTGCCTCGCCATAAATTCACAGTACTCAGCATTGAACGCCCAAGTCATGGCCTTCGCAGGATTAGCCTTTTGACGATGATCCATTAGCCTTAAATGCTACCACGGGGCGGCACATGCAGGTCATGTGGCCCGTTCCTGTGTGGCACGCTATCACCTGCATCAGGGGTATTAAACCCCAATATTAAGGGTTTAATCTTTTAGGTGTTTAATGTTTATCCCTTTAGTTGATTTATTCTTTGAGTTTATCATACTAACAATCTCTAAGGTTTATTGATCGCCTAGGTCTATAATATTAATAATGATGCGAGTTTATCAATCCTTTGTGTTTAGAATATTAATTCCTAGGATTTATTAATCTCTTGTGTTTGTAGAATTGATCACTTGTGCTTCTTGACCCCTTACGTTCTCAATATTTATCCCTTGGGTTCACTAATTCCTTGGGTTTATAATATTAAATGGTTGGGTTTATTAGTTCCTTGGGTTTATAATATTAATAATCCCTTTGGTTTATTAATACCTTGAATATAAAATATTACTTCTTAGGGTTTATTAATCTCTTTTGGTTTTTATATTAGTTTGTTGTGTTTATTGATTCCTCAAGTTTATTAATCGCTTGGATTTATTAATCCTTTGTGTTTATAATATTTTTTTTTTTGGGTTTACTATTTCCTTAGGTTTATAATATTAAATGTTTAAGTTTATTTGTTCTTTAAGTTTATAATATTAATAATTCCTAGGGTTTATCATTTAATCCCTTAGGTTTATTAGTCCCCAATATTATGGGTTAAACAATAGTCCTAAGGTTTAATATTAATCCCTTAGGTTTACAATGCTTATCCCTTCAGTTTGTTAACATGTTGGGTTTATAATATTAACAATCCGTAGGGTTTATCGATCCCTTAGGTTTATAATATTCATAGTCATGCGGGTTTATCAATCCTTCTGGTTTAAAATATTGATTCCTAGGCTTTATTAATCCCTTTGGTTTTTAATATTGATCCCTTGCATTTTTTATCCCTTAGGTCTCTAATATTTCCCCTTGGGTTTATAATATTAAATGCTTCATTTTTTTTTGTTCTTCAAGTTTATAATTTTAATAATTCCTTTGGTTTATCATTTAATCCCTTGGGTTTATTAATCCCCTGAGCTTAAAATATTAATTCCTAAGGTTTATTAATCATTTGGATTTTTAGTATTAGTTTGTTGGGTTTATTGATTCCATGGGTATATTGATCCCTTGCATTTATTAATTTCATTTGTTTTTATAATACTAATGCCTTTCGTTTGTAATATTAATAATTCCTTGGGTATATTGATCTCTTTTATTTATAATTTTAATAGTCCCTTGTTTTTATAAAACCCCAATATTAAGGTTTAAATATTAGTCCAGTGATTTATGACTATGTCAATATCATAGTAGATTAATCTAATATGGAAATCGACCATGGTCAACCATGTTTATTTTAGGGTTTCATAATTTTTATGCCTTAATTTTATTATTCCCTTGGGTTTATAATATCAATCCCATGGGTTTATTGATCTAAGGGTTCATATTCCTAGGGTGTAATAGTATTCAAGAATGGTCAACAATAAACAACCAAGTTCAACCATGGTATAAAGTCGCATTGTGACAATGATTGTCTTCATATGAAAATTAACTATGCTCAGCCATGTTTATTTTAGTATTTTTAATATTTATCTAAGGGTTTTTATACCTTGGGTTTATAATATTAGTTCCTTGGGTTTAATATTATTCCCTTAGGTTTATAATACCTTCGGGTTTTAGTATTAATCCTTTGGGGTTTTAGTATTAATCCCTTGGGGTTTTAGTATTAATCCCTTGGGTTTATTATTCCCTTAGGTTTATAATATCAATCATGGGTAACCATTTTCAATCATAGCCAACCATGGTCAAGCATGGTTGAATGTTGCATTGTGACAATGATTGTCTCACCATGAAAATAAACTGTGCTTATTTAGTATTTGTAATATTTATATTAAGGCTTACCAATGTTAGGTTTATAATATTAGTCCCTTGGGTTTTATATTATTCCCTTAGGTTCATAATCCCTTGGGGTTTTAGTATTAATACCTTTGGTTTATGTTTCCCTTGGGTTCATAATATTAATCTATTGGGTTTATTATTAACGTAGGTTTATAATAACAATCATGGTCAACCATAACCAACAATGGTCAACCATGCTCAATCATGGGCGGTTCTCACATTATGACAAAAATTATCTCCATATAAAAACCATGGAAAATCATGGACAAACATGGTCAACCATGGTTGATGATGGTCAACCATGTTTGATAGAATCAAACATGTTCAACCATGCTCAATCATGGTAAAAAATGTTTGAGCATCAAGTTGTGACAAAAATTGGCTTGATATGAAAATCAACCATGATCAACCATGTTCCAACATTGCATTGTGAGCAACATTGTCTTGTTATGAAAATTAACCATGGTCAATCATGTTTATTTTAGTGTTTATAATATTTATCTTACAGTTTATATATCTTGGGTTTATAATATTAGTCCCTTAGGTTTAATCTTACTCCCTTGGGTTCATAATCCTTTGGGATTTTAGTATTAATCCATTGAGTTTATAATATCAATCCATTAGGTTTATAATATTAATAATTGTAAACCATGGTCAATCATAACCAATCATGTTCAACGATGGTAAAATAAGGTTAGATATGGAAATCAAACATTTCGTTCTCACAACGATTGTCTCGATATGAAAATCAATCATTGTCAACCATTGTTAACCATGGTCCAATGATGCAGTGTGACAAGAATTGTCTAAATTTGGAAATCAACCATGGTCAACCATGTTTATTTTAAGGTTTACAATATTCTTGTTAGGGTTTATATACCTTATGTTTATAATTTTTATCCCTTAGGTTAATTATTCCCTTGGGTTTGTAATATCAATCCCTTGCGTTTATTGATGTAAAGGTTCATATTCCTATGGGTTAATATTATTCAACAATGGTCAGCCATAATCAAACATGGTCCAATGTCGCATTGTGGCATGAATTGTCTCAATATGAAAATAAATCATGCTCAACCATGTTTATTTTAGTATTTTTAATGTTTATCTTAGGGTTTTTATACCTTGGGTTTATAATATTAGTCTGTTGGGTTTAATATTATTCCCTTGGGTTCATAGTCCCTTGGGGTTTTAGTATTAATCCCTTGGGATTATTCTTCCTTTGGGTTTATAATATTAATCGCTTGCATTTATTATTCCCCGGACAATCATGGTTTATTATAATGTCAATCGTGGTCAACCATGGTCCAACATGGAATTGTGATAAGGATTGTCTCAATATGAAAACCAATCATGCTTATTTTGTGTTTATAATATTTATCATGGTGAATCATGTTTATTTTAGTGTTTATAATACTTATCTTAGGGTTTATATACGTTGGGTTTATAATATTAGTCCCTTAGGTTTAATCTTATCCCTTTGGGTTCATAAACCCTTGGGGTTTTAGTATTAATCCCTTGGGTTTATAATATCAATCCATTAAGTTTATAGTATTAATAATTGTCAACCATGGTCAATCATAACCAACCATGTTCAACTATGGTCAATCATAACCAACCATGTTCAACCATGGTCAAACAAGGCTAGATATGGAAATCAATCATTGGATTTTGACAAATACTATCTCAATATGAAAATCAATCGTGGTCAACCATGGTTAACCATGGTCTAATGTTGCATTGTGACAAGCATTGCTTTTATATGGAAATAAACCATGGTCAACCATGGTCAAGCATGTTTATTTTAGGGTTTATAATATTCATGTTAGGGTTTATATACATTGGGTTTATAATTTTTTTCCCTTAGGTTTATTATTCCCTTGGCTTTATAATATTAATCCATTGCGTTTATTGATGTAAGTTGGGCTCATATTCCCAGGGTTTACTATTATTCAACAATGGTCAACCATAATCAACCATGGTCAACCATGGTCCAATGTTGCATTGTGACATGGATTGTCTCAATATGAAAATCAATCGTACTCAACCATGTTTATTTTAGTATTTTTAATATTTATCTTGGGGTTTTTATACCTTGGCATTATAATATTAGTCCCTTGGGTTTAATATTATTCCCTTACGTTGATAATCCCTTTAGGTTTTAGTATTAATCCCGTAGGCTTATTGCTCCTTTGGGTTTATAATATCAATCAATTTTGTTTATTATTCCCCATTCAATCATGGTTTATTCTAATGTCAACCATGGACAACATTGGTCCAACATGGAATTGTGATAAGGATTGTCTCAATATGAGAATCAATCATATTTATTTTAGTGTTTATAATATTTATCTTATTGTTTATATACGCTGGGTTTATAATATTAGTCCCTTGGGTTTAATATTATTCCCTTGGGTTCAGAATCCCTTGGGGTTTTAGTATTAATCCCTTTGGTTTATAATATCAATCCATTGGTCAGTCATAACCAACCATGTTCAACCATGGTCAAGCAAGGTTGGATATGGAAATAAAGCATGGCTAACCATGATGTAAAGGTGTGTTCACACAAAGATTGTCTCGATATGAAAATAAATCATGGTCAACCATGGTTAACCATGGTCCAACATTGCATTCTCACAAGGATTGTATTAATATGGAGTTCAACCATGGTCATCCATGGTCAACCATGTGCATTTTAGGGTTTATAATATTGATGTTATGGTTTATATACCTTGAATTTATAATTGCTATCCCTTATGTTTATTATACCTTTGGTTTTTATACCTTGGGTTTATAATATTAGTCCCTTGGGTTTAGTATTATATCCTTAGGTTCATAATCCCTTGGGGTTTTATTATAAATCCCTTGGGGTTTTATTATAAATCCCTTGGGTTTATTGTTCCTTTGGGTTTATAATATCAATCACTTGGGTTTATTATTCCATGGTCAACCATCATTTATTATGATGTCAACCATGCTCAACCATGCTCCAACATGGAATTCTGATAAGGATCATCTCAATATGAAAATCAATGATGGTCAATCATGTTTAATTTATTGTTTATAATATTAATCTTAGGGTCTATGCATGTTGGGTTTGGAATATTAGTCCCTTGGATTTAATATTATTCCCTTAGGTTGAGAATCCCTTGGGGTTTTAGCATCAATTCCTTGGGTTAATTATTCCCTTGGGTTAATTATTCCCCTGGGTTTATAATATCAATCCATTGGATTTATAATATTAACCATTGTCAACCATGGTAAATCATAACCAAGCATGTTGAACCATGGTAAAAAAAGGTTGGATATGGAAATCAACCATGGTAAACCATGGTCTAACATTGCATTCTGACAAAGATTGTGTCGATATGAAAATGAATCATGGTCAACCTTGGTTAACCATGGTCCAACATTGCATTGTGACAAGGATTGCCTCTATATGGAAATCAACCATGGTCAGCTGATGAGTGCCAGTATTGTAGCAAGGATGCTGCAAGTCCTAGGCTACCAACTTTACTTATCAACCCAAGGTTTTTACAAACATGGAGGTGACAATGCTATATGCACAAGTAAAAGTGAAGGTCCTACCTATTGTGACTATTCATCCGGTGAGAGACCCTAGGTGTTCCAAGCCAGACTTCTATATAGGCAGAAGAAGCTTGATTCTTTGATGGAAGAAGAGAAAGTTTATTCTAAGAGAGTTACTCTACTATAATAACGAGGAAAACCACGTGTAATGCTAAATCACACCATATCCTAATTAACCATTTAAACAACTACGCTAAGCAGAATTGGTAAATCAACACTAACTTAATGCTATTATTAAGTTACACAAGTAAAAAGCATCAAACCATACTAATGTGTGAGTAAGAAAACTAAACTAAATCTGTTTTCACTTTTTGGTTTTCTTTGGTAAAATCAAGCATGCAATGTAATTGTTCTTGTGGATGTGATGGGTGGATGGAAGGTGGTTGAGGATGGATAGAAGGTTTAGGGAGTGGTTGGATGGTCTGGAATGGTCCTAGGAGGATTTTATGACTTGATAGAAGGTCCCCATTAATTCGGCCTCAAAACAGGCCATTTTAGGAAAACGTACAGGATGTGCTAGAAACCTACAGGATGATCTTGTAGGAATTATAGGAAATCTACAGGATACAACTGAGAGCTAATTGTGTGGTGTTTGAGGTGTTGGGAAGCTTGTAAAGGGTGTTTGATTAGTGGCATAGGGTGTTAGAAGGTCTAGGAACACTCATGAGTCAATATCCAGGAGAAGTGATAACTAAATTCACTCAATATATCTATGGGAATTTCAATAAAAAAGGACAAAAAAACTAGTGAGTGTGATGATGGAACAAGAGACGGTTGAGGTGGATGAGGTGGAGGATGGATGTTGGTGATGAAGTCTATACCTCCCCCTGAAGTACCTGCAATGCTTAAAACATGTGTTTCTTCTATGGACTATGCAACAATATACATTCTCATCAACTAGAAAAGCATGAACTAATTGCCCATATTATGCATGAACAAAGTGATGAAGGAAATGAGAACATGAGTGAGATATCATTGCAGAAAGAGAGTAATGAAAAAATATGACAATGCAATGAACCAAGTAGTAAATCAAGATAACAAACTCCAAAAGATCATGCAAAAACTAGAAGTTTATGTTTCTGGGGTTAATGAAGGGTCTCTTCCTCAAGTCATGGTCCTAGAGAGAGGAGGTGAGGCCGAGACACCTGCTGACAATATTACGGTGATATTTTTCTCCTTTCTAACCTGCTAATTGAAAGAAGGCACAAATTGAAGCAAACTAAAATGCAACCAATCTACTCTACATTGTTTTAATGGAAATGTAGCTACTTAAGCAAATGAACAATTAGGCCATGAATCTATGCTAGCCTACATGTGCAATAAGTAGGAGCCTTGGCTTTTAGGGTTGGGCCCTAACCTAAGAGCCTCAGCCCTATGAGTTAGCTTAGTGTTGGCTCAAAGAAAACCTCATTTTTATTATCAAAACCATTGATTACATAAAAAAATTGTCACAAGTCTTGCAACTGGAAAATAGAGTAGATTTTTACAATGAAAAATCTGAATCCTACTGAGGTCCTAGGCCTCTCTACTTTTACATCTGAAGTCTCCAACGACTTCCTTAAAATTAGGGAGGCTCGTCTTCCAAACTTCAAGATAAACTAGTGCGTTGTCTTTCACTTGCTCAGCTGCCTTCTAGTCCTCATGATTTGATTGTTTGCATTCCAAGTTGATGGAGGAATATTCGAATGGAAGGGTAGTAAATAAGAAGGATTTACCTCCCATAATTCCTCTCCATTGTCCCATTCGATTTTTTAGCAAGGCCTTTGCCAAAATTCCTTGCTTCTATCCTTCAATCCTGCATCAAATGGACATTAGGCCACAAATCAAAATATCCAACTCTAACTCATCTCATAAACAAAATATAATCAAAAGTATGCAATAAGTTG
>APFE030225649.1:15828-39501 GCA_000404065.3 Pinus taeda | reverse complement strand
GGGAAGTGTTGTGACCCTAAGGATGATATATAAGGTGAGATCTATAGTGAGCCCCCTAACTATAGTAGTGGCATCGATACTATTGTGTAGAGTGAGGGAACGAGAAAATTATTGAGCCACCTCATCGTCATACCCTATGAATTTTTCAAAAAACCCCATTCAGTTGTGCCTTGTAAAGATTTCAAGTGCTTGGGGGTGTTGTTGTATCCTCACAGTGTTCTCTCCTATTAAACACTCCTATCATCTTGCTTGTGGGGCTTGAGGATAAAATGAGAGGTTTGACACAAAAATTTTAAATTCAGGTGGAAAATAGTGTTTACTGTGTATGTAATTTACCTCCTATACTTGCTAAAGCCACTAGATTTTAGAGCATTTCTAGTTCATTTGCTTGTAAATGGGGATGGATTTTTGGATCTTACCTCCTTAGAATAGTGGCAGTGGACAATTCCCGTGATATCCCCTCTTGAACTCTTCTTTGCCTATCCTGTAGACTACCTCTGTGTATCTTGTAGACTACTCCTATAGACTGTATCATGGAGATTGTTCCTGTAGGAATTCCTATGCATGCTCCTGTAGAAATTCTCTTGCAGAATGATGGATCCTTGCTTTTGGTGGGTGGCCAGAGTTATGAGAGCAACTTGAGTGAGGGAGTTTTGAGGAGATGGAATACATGAATGCATGTAAACAATGTTTTATTTCCCTTTATAGTGTTTCGGGGTGATGTGGTGTGCTGACAACAAAGTTACATTTCCATTTTTTGACCATTGGTCCCCACTACCACCTCATCATTTCCTCTACTCGTAATCAGCTCCCGCCACGTAGAGCCGTAGTTAACCACCTCTTGTCCTACTCCTCTTTCTTTCACTTGACTGCAACCACATGTGAGAGGACGCCAAGTTTTCCATGTGATGACTAAAGGAAAGTGGCCAAGTTAACTAGCCACCTTTCCACTTATAAACAAATTATCTCGTAAGGTTTACAACTTTTGATCAAATGAGGCATATGAGTGAGTGAGAGGGATACTTACCTATGGTCTCGATCCCATGATGTGGTTGTCGAAGATCAGAGGTGATGTGTTCTTTATTTGTTGCATGGTCATCCTTGTTTCTCCTCTTGTTGTATGCTAATGGTTTCTTAGCTTTTGCAGGTATCTATGACTAAAGATCTAATGTCATTTCTACTGTGGAGCTCCTGGATAGGTTGCTAAAGGATTTCCTGCATGATGTCCTGTAGCTGCTTCTCCCTTAGAATTTGTTAATCATGTTGTTGGTTGTAGCTATGAGGATGGTGCAATGAATGTAAAGAGGGAGTAGGAGTGTTTGTGGAGCAAGAGACATTCAGGTAATGCTCTTACTCTCCTCTGTTTTTCCTTTTTTTTCTCTTTTTTCATAATTGGCAGAAAGTGATCTCTTTTTGTTTTGGATGTTGATTACAGGGATGATGATAATGGATGAGGTGAGGTGTTAGATCATGTCTAGGATGAATTCTAGGGACCTACCAACCCTACCATTCACCCTCGGATTGCTTCCTGTAGGTTTTTTGAGCCACTGTAATTCCTATAGGATCATACTATAGGTTTTCGAGGGATCCTGTAGAAAACAAAGTCTTCACCAAAGTTGAAGCAATGGAGTGAAAAAACAATAAAAATGATGGAGGGATGCATGGCAAGGAGTGGAGGAGATGGATAGGTGTGAGGCAGGGTTTCCTTTGGATCCTATTTTTTCTCCTTAATAGTCTTTCTCGTCCACCTGCAAATAAAAATTACATATTTTTAACTCATTTTTTTCTTTTTTGAAAAACACCTAGGCTGCCTCAGAGAGGTTTTCACCCTAGATATTTTCCCTAACTGCATCAAGGAATGTTTTCACCCAAGGATCTTCTTATTCTTCTTTCTATTTTTTCTCATCCTTAGGCTACCTCACGAGATTTTCAACCCAAAGATGGGACTTAGGAACCTCATGGAGGTTTTCACCAAAGTCCTTACTTTTTTTTATAGTGACCTGATGAGGGAGGAGCTACAACTTGCTCCACCATCATCACTATTTTATTGATATTGTCAATGAACTCTTTCTTTGATAAAGGCCTCTTTTACATTTTCAATTGGTGTCCATTGAGAAGAAATGGAATGGCTTATTCATCTATAGCTCTAATTTGAACTCAACCATTATCATGGAATCTCTCCACCATATAAGGTCTCAACCATCCTATCCTTAGCTCACCCTTGAATTCTTTATACCTAGAATAATGTAGCAATGCCCAATCAACCTGTGGACATTGCTTCTCCTTAATATGTTTGTCATGACAGATCTTCCTCTGAAGCTAAACTATCTCTGTATGTAGGAGGGCCTACATTGTAAATCCATCCAAGCCATTCAATTAGAATAATATTTCTTTCTGTGCATAACTGAGATCGAAATCTAGTTGGACTGGCATCATCAATCTATTATATTCAAACTTAATGGGTAGAAAATCCCTTTTTCCATAGACCAACTCATAGGGTGTAAATCTAATGGTGGTCTTCCATGTTGTATTATAAGCCCATGTGGCCTCAAATAGTCTCTCTTCCCAATCATTTATGTTGCTGCTCACTACCTTGGTTAAGATGCTTTCTAGTACCCTATTGATCAGATCCACTTGCTCATTAGCTTGTGGATGATAGGGAGTGGAGGTGTTATTCTTGATTTTGTGATGGCTGAGCAGTTCTTCAATCATGTTAGAGATAAACTAGTCACCTTGGTCTATCACTAGCTCTCTAGGTTACACAAATTTGTAGAATACATTCTCCCTTAGGAACTCAGCCACATTCCCTTCTGTTGCTACCTTAATTGCTTTATTTTTAGCCCACTTAGTCAACTAATTAGTGCACACAATAATGTATTGTTTTTGCTTTGAAGGAGGGTTGATAGGCCCAATGAAGTCCATGGCCCACTTGTCAAATGGCTCAAATGCCACTTGAGGCTGTAGTGGCATTTCATCTCTTGGAGTAGGCTTTCCCATCCTTTGGCACCGATCACACTAACTAATGTACCTTTTCACATCCTGATGGAGAGTGGGCCAATAATAGCCTAGTTGTAACACTTTGAATGTTATCCTCTTTGCTACAAAGTGACCTCCATAAGGCCCATCATGATAGGTCATAAGGATTTCAAAAACTTCCTCTTCCTTTACACACCTTCTCAAGATTCAATCTGGGCCAAGTTTGAAAACATTGCCCCCAATCCAGCTAAAGGGGGCGCTTTTCCTGACTATCTTGCCCTTTTCTTTAGAAGAAAAGTATGATGGGAACTTGTTGATACCAAATAGTTTGTTATATCAACAAACCATGGAGAGAGAACTGAAATAGCAAACAAGTGTTCATTTGGTAACTGGTCATCCACCATTCCTTCTTCACCTACACGAAGATTCATCCTAGATAGAAAGTCTACAACAACATTTTCCTTACCAGGCTTATCAACAATGGTTGGATCAAACTATTCTAATAAAAGAAACCATCTTATAATTCTATCATTCACATATGGTTTGTTCATTAAATATTTTGTTGCAGCATGGTCAGTATGCACAAATGTTTGATATCCTGTAATGTAATGCCTAATTTTTTTTAATGAATGCACAACAACCAAGAGTTCCTTTTCAGTCATAGTGTAATTTAGCTCAGCCCTTGACAACTTCTTACTAATAAAATAGATGGAATAAGGAAATTTCTCCTCTACCTGACCTAAGGATGCTCCTATGGCTTTGTGTGAGGCATTAGCATGAATATGAAAGGGGAGGGCCCAGTTTGGGACTCGGAGAATTGGTGCCATGGTTAACTTACCTTTTAAAATTTCTAAGGCCCGTTGACAGCTTTTTAACCATATAAACTCAGATTCTTTGGCCAACAACCCAAATGAAGGAGAGGCCAACTTGGTAAAGTATTTTGTGAACCTTCGGTAGTATCAAGCTAACCCGAATAAACTCCCGACCTTTCTCTTATTTTGAGGAGGTGGGTCCCTTTGGATGATTGCTATTTTGTTCGAGTCCACCTGCAGTCCTGGCTAAGATATTGAATGACCTAGCATGGTCCCTTTAATCACTAAGAATTCACATTTTTCCGGACTGAGAGACCGGTTCATTTCAATGCATTTGTGCAATAATTTTCCTAGGTTAGTCAAAGCTTCTTGAAAATCATAGCCATGAGGTGTAAAATCATCCATAGAAATTTCCACTACATCATTTACCAACTCGGCGAAAATACTCAAGTCTAGTCTCTGGAAAGTGGCAAGAGAATTACATAGACCAAAAGGAAGGACCCTATAGGGAGAAGTAATCCAAGGATAGGTGAATGTGGTCTTATCTTGGTCTTATGGGCAGATTTGGATTTGGTTGTACCTACTGAATCCATCTAGGAAGGAAAAAAAATTCTTCCCTACCAGGCCATCCAACACTTGGTCAATGAAGGGTAGGGGAAAATGATCCTTCTTTGTGGCATTGTTCAACTCCCTATAATCGACACAAATTCTCCACTTACCATTTTCCTTGGGAAGTAGCACTAAAGGCGAGACCCACTCACTGTCAGAGATAGGGTAAATGAATCCTGCATCTAGCATTTTTTGCAGTTCTTCTTTGACTATATCTTTAAGAGCTAGATTCATCCTTCTTTTTGGTTATTGGACTAACTGGCAACCTTCTTTGATGTATATGTGGTGACTACACACTGAGGGGTGTACTTCCTTCATTTCCTTGTAACTCCAAGAGAAGGCTTCTAGGTTTTCCCTCAACATGTTGCATACCTTTTCCTCTTCGAGAGAAGAAAGAGATGGATTAATTTTCAAGGTTTTCTCTCGGCCGAATTCTATGGTTTTGACATGGAGTGGGTTGGAATCAGCTAAGCATAAGTCAAATGGATGATTGTTCTAAGTTTGACTTACTTCTTCTTCTAATGGTAATGAACCAGGAGTTGGACTTTGGAGTAGGTGTTAAATTAAGTCATCCTCATCTTGTTGTCCTCCTCCTATGGTTGCTTCCAAAGCATAAAGTTGGTTGGAATAAACCTCACCTTCATCCTCCTCCTCCAACCATTAAGGTAAATCATGCTCTAGAGAAGGTTGAGCAAGAGGGTATAGGACTAACTGATTAGACATATGCCCATTCTTGATGGTCATATTCCTAGCTCTGCAGCTAATGTAAGCATTGGTTGTGGCCAACCATGGACTCCTAAGGATGAGAGGGTAATCAGTAAGCTTAGCATTTGGCTGGAGAACTATAAAATTTGCAGGTTACTCCTAGGAGTCAATGGAGACCATTATGTCCTCCAAAATTCCCTCAAGGGTGACTGTGGAATGGTCTCAAGCTACAAAACTATTGTGGTATTCCTCAATGATCCTTGGAGGTTGAGCTTGAGCATGGTGTCCTTGGTCATCACATTAATGGCAGCCCTAAGATCGATCAGAGTGTGTGTGACGATGGTGCCATTGATGTGCACATCTACTATAGGGCTTCCACTGTCAAAATATTTCAGACATATTACCTGCCCCATCATAATGTTGGATAGCTTCCCAATGACATTAATGGTAGGGGAATCCCTTTTTCTTCTTCCTATATTCTTGAAGCACTTCTCCTTAATCAACTTATTGTAAATGGGGAAATCTTTTATGACCTCAAGAAGGGGGATCTTTACAAATATATTTTTCAATTGTCCCAGAAGTTCAGTTTCTTCTAGGGTAGGCTGGAGTGGTTGGGCTAATCTCTCAGGATAGGGTGGATTTACTTTAAGGTTGATTTCCTCTCTTTCTTCCTCAACTCCCCTATGTGGAGAGGGAGGTTGGTTATCCTGGAGAATTCTCCCATATCTTGGGTTTATCTGCTAGATTTCTATAGCATAAGCTTGGTATGATGTCTCTCCACTATATACCTGTTGAGAGTACCTATTTTTCGGGTTCCGATTTGGCTGGGTAGGCATCTGGGGTTGCTTGGGTGGGGTAGAGTGTAGGAGTTGTGGTTGGGTCAGTGGTGGAGGCAATAGAGCTGTAGCATTTTTGTATTGGGGCCTCCACCCCTGGATTGGTTGACTCCACTGAGGTTGTGGTGGAGCGTAAGGTTGAAATGATTGGCTAGCTAGTTGAGAATAATATTGAGATGCATAGGACAAAGGAGGGGGTATAGACCAGGAAGGATGAGTAGGGAGTTGCCAACAAGGTATAGTTCTGGTTTAGTTGGGGTTGTAATATGCATGGGATGACCCTTGCATACGGTGCTGGTATGGTCTAGGCCCAAGAGGTCTCCTTCGGTTGATGTAGCAAAGCTGCTCAGTGACCCATTCAGCTCCTTGATATATAGCTTTGAGTCTAGGTAAGGAAGGGCATTTGTCTGTGGAGTGGTTTTCCTCACAGACCGAGCAAATTTCAATACAGTTCAATGGACATCAGTTCCTAGGATGCCTCTTGGTGCATCTAGGACAAAATATGGCCAGGGCTCTCTCTGCTTCCACTTGATTCCTTTCGATGTTCATGGTATCCAATTGCAAGGCAAGGGTTTGCAACATCTCACTTTTGAAATCCTCCAAAATATTTACAATTTCACCCTTGATGGATGAGTTAGAAGATGATGTACTGGCCATAGGTTGACTACTCCTACCCTTTTTCCTGGCTACCCTAGAATGGTTTGTAAAGACAATCTTGATATCCTGTAAGGTAATTGGTAGATATCTCTTCCTGTTAACAAATGTAAGGTATCCACAACATCTTCCCTTACTCCTCTGAGCAGGACCATATTTAATGACTCGGGGTCAAGTGTGCACCTGACCCTCTTGTAACTGAGTTGAAACCTTTCTTCGTAGTCTTCTAAGGATTCATCTTGGCCCATGGTCATCCTAAAAAATTCTTCTTTAGTATCCTTTGACCTACAGTAGTCCCAATATTTGCTGTCAAAAGATTGTTGCATCTGAGCCCAAGTTGTGATGTTATCTCCAAGTAAACCCATGAACCAGTGCAATGTTGCATCCTTGAGGGTAGATGGAAACAATTTTAACTTTTTCTCATCATTTGTATAGTCATAGGTTCGGCATATAATAGCAAACCCAAATAGGAGAGTGTAAGGGTCCTCTGTGGTCAAGCCATGGGTTCCTCTTCTTCTTCTTCCCCTGTAGGTTCTTCAAATATGTCAGTTTGCTCACCTAAAGGTTCCTCCAGTTCATAGCCACCGAAGAAGAGAGAAGGTTGGTTGTTGGGTGCAGTGGGGGTATTTGGCAAGAATTTCCCTAAATCGTTGCTATTCCTATGAGACATGAATGGAAATGTTTTTGGGTTGCCTTTTATAAGATTTTTTTAAGATGGAATGTACTTTGAAGAAATGATATTTCTAATTGAATGAAAACTATTGATAGAAAGAAAATTTACTTGCTGAATTGAAATTCTACTTGCAGAATGGAAAGCAAAGCAGATAATGACAATTGAAGGAAAGGAATCTACTAGATTACTTTTGGAGAAATAAACTAATGGGAGAAAATTGGAGACTACAAATAGAAGAAAATAAAGCAGTAATCACGTTCTACTTAAACACCTCCCCGACAATGGCGCCAAAAAGTGATGAGCACTAGTATTGCAGCAGGGATGCGACAACTCCATGGCTACCAGCTTTACTTATCAACCTAGGGTTCGTACAAACTTGGAGGTGACAGTGCTATATACACAAGTAAAAGTGAAGGTCCTGCATGTTGTCACTATTCATTCAGTGATAGACCATAGGGGTTCCAAGAAAGACTTCTATAGAGTAAGAAGAAGCTTGATTCTTTGATGGAAGAAGAGAAAATTTATTCTAAGAGAGCTACTCTATTGCAGTAATGAGGAAAACAACATGTAATGCTAAATCACACCATATCCTAATTAGCCATTTAAACAAATATGCTAAGCATAATTGCTAAATAAGCACTAACCTAATGTTGTTATCTAAGTTACACAAGTAAAGAGCATCAAACCATACTAATGTGTGAGTAAGAAAACTAAACTAAATCTATTTTCACTTTTTTGGTTTTCTTTGGTAAAATCAAGCATGCAATTTAATTGTTCTTGTGGATGTGACAGGTGGATGGAAAGTCGTTAAGGATGGATAGAAGTTTTACGGAGTGGTTGGATGGTGTGGAAGGGTCTTTGAAGGGTTTTTGTGACTTCCTAGAGGTTTCCCATTAATTCAGCCTTAAAACATGTCATTTTGGGAAAACCTATAGGATGTACTAGAAACCTTCAGGATGATCTTGTAGGAATTACTGGAAACCTACAGGATACAGCTGAGAGCTAATTGTGAGGTGGAGGTGTTAGGAAGCTTGGAAGGGGTGTGTGATTAGTGGGATAGGGTGTTAGAAGCTCTAGGAACATTCATGAGTCAATATCCAAGAGAAGAGATGGCTAGATTCACTCAATGTGTCTAGGGGAATTTCAATTAAAAAAGGACAAAAAAACTAGTCAGGGGGATGGTGGAACCAGAGATGGTTGAGGTGGATGAGGTGGAATATGGATGCTAGTGATGAAGTCTAGACCTCCCCTTAAAGTACCTGCAATGCTTAAAACGTGTGTGTCTTCCAAGAACGATGCAACAAAATACATTCTCATAAACTAGAAAAGCATGAACCAATTGCCCATATTATGCATGAAGAAAGTGTTGAAGGAAATGAGAACATGAGTGAGATATAATTGTAGAAAGAGAGTGATTGAAAAAAATGATAATGCAATGAACCAAGTATTGAATCAAGATAACAAGCTTCAAAGCTCATGCAAGAACAAGAAATATGTGTTTATGGGGTTGCTAAAGGGTCTCTTCCTCAAGTCATGGTCCCAGAGGGAGGAGGTGAGGCCAAGACACCTACTCACAATGTTACGACGATATTTTTATCCTTGCTAACCTGATAATTGAAAGAAGGCACAAACGGAAGCAAACTAAAATACAACCAATCTACTCTACACTGTTGTAATGGAAATTTAGCTACTTAAGCAAATGAACAATTAAACCATGAATATATGCTAGCATACATGTACAATAAAGAGGAGCCTTGGCTATTAGAGTTGGGCCCTAACCCAAGAGATTCAACTCTATGAGTTAAGTCAGTGTTGACTCAAAACAAAACTCATTTTTATTATAAAAACCTTGGATTACATAAAAAAATGTCACAAGTCTTGTAGCTCGAAAATAGAGTAGAGATTTACAATCAAAATTTTGAATCCTAGTGAGGTCCTAGGCCTCTCTAATTATACATCTGAAGTCTCCAACAAATTCTTTAAAATTATGGAGGCTCGGCTCTCAAAATTCGAGATAAACTGGTGCTTTGTCTTTCCCTTGCTCGGTTCCCTTCTAGTCCTCATGATTTGGCTATTTGCACTCTAAGATGATTGAGGAATATTTGAATGGAGGGGTAGTAAATGAGGAGGATTTACCTCCTATAATTCCTTTCCCTTGTCCCATTTGAGTTTTGACCAAATTCTTTTCCAAAATTATTTTCCTCTATCCTTTAATCCTACATTAAATCCACATTAGACCACAAAGCAAAATATCCAAGGCTAACTCATCTCATAAACAAAATATAATCAAAGTATGTAATAAATTGTGAGAATAATTGGTGTGACTAAGCTAGGAGGTGAATTAAGGCCCATATAATTACCCAATGATTAGGCTCATCATCAACCATGTTTATTTTAGGGTTTATATATCTTGGGTTTATAATTGTTATCCCTTAGGTTTATTATACCGTTGGTTTTTATACCTTGGGTTTATAATATTAGTCCTCTGGTTTAATATTATTGCCTTAGGTCCATAGTCCCTTATGGTTTTATTATTAATCCCTTGGGTTTATTGTTCCTTTGGGCTTATAAGATCAATCATTTGGGTTTATTATTCCACGGTCAACCATGGTCAATCATGGTCTAACATGGAATTGTGATAAGGATTGTCTCAATATGAAAATCAACAATGGTAAATCATGTTTACTTTAGTTTTTATAATATTTATATTTGGGTTTATATACATTGTGTTTATAATATTAGTCCCTTGGCCCTAATATCATTCCCTTGGTTTCATAATCCCTTGGGGTTTTAGTATGCACCCCTTAGGTTTATTATTCCTTAGGGTTTATAATATAAATCCATTGGGTTTATAATATTAATAATTGTCAACCATGGTCAATCATAACCAACCATGTTGAACCATGGTCAAACAAGGCTTGATATGGAAATCAACCACGGTCTAACATCGTGTTCCAACAAATATTGTGTCGATATGAAAATAAATAATGGTCAACCTTGGTTAACCATTGTCCAACGTTGCATTGTGACAAGGATTGTCTCAATATGGAAATCAACCATGGTCAACCATGTTTACTTTAGGGTTTATATTATTGATCTTGGGCCTTATATACCTTGGGTTTATCATTGTTATGACTTAGGTTTATTATTCCATTAGGTTTATAATATCAATCCCTTGGGTCTATTGAATTAAGGGCTCATACTCCTAGGGTTTAATATTATTGAACAATGGTTAACCATAATCAACCATGTTCAACCATGGTCCAATGTTGCATTGTGACAAGGATTCTCTCAATATGAAAATCAACTATACTCAACCATGTTTATTTTAGTATTTTGAATATTTGTCTTAGTTTTTTTATGCCTTGGGTTTATAATATTAGTCCCTTGAGTTTAATATTATTCCCTTGGGCTCATAATCCCTTGGGGTTTTAGTATTAATACTTTGAATTTGTTATTCCTTTGGGTTTATAATATCAATCCGTCGAGTTTATTATTCCCCTAGGTTTACGATATCAATCATGGTCAACCATTGTCAACGATGGTCAATCGTGGGGTTTTAGTATTAATCCCTTGGGTTTATTTTTCACTTGGGTTCATAATATCAATCCCTTGGGTTTATAATATCAATCATGGTCACCCATGGTGAACCATAACCAATCATGGTCAATCATTGTGGGATGTTGCATTGTGACAAAAATTGTCTACATATAAAAATCATGGACAATCATTGTCAACTATGCTTAGCCATGGTTGATAATGGTCAACCATGGTCAACCATTGCCAATATTTAGTTTTTAGTATTAATCCCAATGGTTTGTTATTCCTTTGGGTCAACCATGGTGAATCATCGTCAACCATGGTCAACCATGTTGAAATGTTGCTTTGTGACAAAGATTGTCTCAATATGAAATTCGACCGTGGCCAACCACGGTCAACCATGGTCCAACGTCACATTGTAACAAAGAATTAGTTATTATTATTAATTAATATTATAATAATTATTATTAGTAAATTAATAATTAATTATCAATTATTATTAATATTATTTAATAATATTTAATTTAGAAATATTATTAACTGTTTAAAAATAAATAAGTATTAATATTAAGTATGAATTATATTATATAATTATATTTATAATGATAATAAAATGAAATAAAAACTTATATTTTTCTACGACAAAATATTTTAAATAAAATAAATAATTATTATGCATTATAAAAAATAAATAAATTAGTACTATTATTATTGTTATTTATAAAATTATCAATATTTGTGTGAGAGATATCAAGAAGCCTAGTATAAACCACATTTACAAAATAATTATTGTTATTAGATTATTTAATGTAATAATTACAATATCATTATACTTAAATTATAATAAATATAGATTAATTAAATAAGTTAAAATTAATAATAGTAAATAAAAAATAAAAGAGTAACTTAATAATATTTTAATAAATATAATATTAAATATAAAATAAATATAGAAAATGGTTGTTATATTTATATAGTTATATTAATCATAAATAGTGGTGTAAAAAATACATAATTATTATTAATTTGTCATATACTATAGCATATACAACCAAATTGGAAAATGTGGTTGTATATATGTTTCATATATGCCTATTGGCATATATCAATTACATTGGTAAATGTGGCTGTGCTAGTTAATCAACTTACTTGAAAAGACTAAAGTGTGTAACTACCTTTGAAATGAATCCATTCATTTGATTTGTGACTACTATTAAAAGTATTTTAGAATATTCCATGGAGGTTAAACCTCTACCATCCACCTAATAATAATTCGTAATAGGGCTTTCAAAATTGTAATCCAAAATAAACACACCATTATCAATAATTATTATGTGTATGGTAGAGAATGCGGTCTCCACAAAATATTCTAGATTATCCTTAGCAGTAGTCACAAATCCAAGGCAAGATTTATCTTAAAAGTAGCAGTTTTTTTCGACTCTCTTTAATCAATTGATTATTCAAAAAAAAATGTCATATGAAGAAGGGCTATGTGAAACAAGTTATGCTTTTGGGGCATGTGATATTTATAAGCCATGGTATTAGCAAATGGTATTGTAACAAAGCCTATTCATAGGTTAAGAATCTCCATGATAAAGTAGGCATGAATCTCCATAATTAGGAACTTTGTTACACGTTTTTTTAAGGTATGAATGTTCAAATCATATATTAATTAATTGTATAATTTGTAATTTAAATTAAAGCTTAATTTAATTAATTTTATGGTTATTTTTAATCTTGACAATGCGAGATGTATCATGAAATAAGTATTTTCTATGATTATCATGGATTTATGTTTATAATAATTTACTAAACAATTAATTTATATGATTGCGCGAGTTAATAAAGTGAAAAAAACAATTAGAAATAAATAAATAAATAAATAAATACTCTAAATTGTTTAGATGATAATTCATAGAGTCAATTCTTCCCAAAGCCCTTGGGGCTAGGCCTAGCTAGTGAACTGCAAAACTAAATTCCCTTCAAGGTTGATTAGCTTAAATTTTTCCATGGACGTAACACTACCCATTGACTAAAATATCCGTGAACCACAGCTCTAAGGAAAAAAAAAAAAAACAAAAAACAAAAAAAAACAAAAACTTTTAAATATCATACCACTTAATTAATCAAAACACAAACTAATACAAAATCAAAATCATATTGAAGGTGGAAATCACAACTCATATTGCCAATGAAACATCAAATTTGAAAACAATAGTTATATTTCAATTTTAAAGGTTTACCCCTTTTCCATTTAAGAGTCGAAAATAAATCATTTTTATATGAATGAAACTTATCTCAAATTTTCAAAAATTATATCACGAAACTCATAGCTAATTATATTTATAATTTTCATATGTATGTAATTTATAAAGTTAAAAAAAAATACTAATAAAAGAATTTCACCACTATTTACGTGAAGGGACATTACAACAAATTAAATAAATAAATTATTTTCTTTTTAAGTTTGATTTATTGACGGATTTGTTTACTGATACTCTAAATTGTTTAGATGATAAGTTTTTTTGGAATTAGCTAAAAAAAAATTAAATAGAATTTCAAAAAATCAGAATGTTGAAGTGTTTTAATAGTTTTCTTACCATGGAAATGGATTCAACACCATGGAAAAGCTTTTGGACACCTAAAATCTTGAAATTTGAGAATTACAATTCATATTTTCAAAACAAATTGTAAAATTTTATTATAATTTCCCCAAAATTTCCACTATAAGATAATAGTTTAACCGAGTTTCTTTTTAATGTGTAGTCAACTTAACCCACAATAATTAAAATCCTAAAATATAATGAATGGGGTTGTCTATGGAGGCGCACAAAGAATTGTCCGGATCACCAAAAATGGTCGGAATCCGGGTAAAAAATATTCAAAAAATCTTGTAGATGCACTATTTGAATCATATTTTTTATGGTGGAAATGAATTCATCACCATCAAAAACATCTAGGACAGCTAAAATTATCAAATTTGACAAATTTTACTTAGATTTACAAAAATCCATGCCAATTTTTTTCAAAATATAACCAAAATATCTATAATCATTAATTTACAACATAATCAATTACTATTATTTAATGAAATTGAAAATATTCTTGATAAATGTCCATCAATGTTAACATTCATCATAGATCATATTTCTTCTTTATTTCTTTTTCCTCAATGGCTAGTAATCACATTATTATGTACATTTAAAAAAAATCAACTAAATTCAAACTCTTTTAATTAAAATCCACCAAATATTTATACTAATAATATAAGCAAAATAATAATAACACGAAATATAAGAAGCAAAATCTCGACATTTAAATTAAATGCATGAACTTTTACAAGAATACATATCTAAATCTACAATTAAAAATGGAGAAATTAAATTAACTTTTTCTTACCTATTTAACAAAGAGATTATATGAGCTTTTGTTTCTCTATCATAATCAGTGGTTTACCGTAGTTTATATCTTATAAAAAAATTGTAAACTTAAAATTGTACGTAGATTTTTATTTTCAAGTTAACTATTTCTTTTAATATTTCAAGAAATATTGCATTTATTTAGAGTTGAAAATTATTTAGTCTTACAACAAGGAAACCTCATAGATGAAAAGTTTTTGTTTTTCTTATAATAAATAAATGAATGAATGAAAATAACACCCAAAAAAATTGAAAAGTCTAACGAATTATGTTGCCTCATATGATGGATAACTAACAATTAATTGAGTCAAAATATAATTTATTTTATTCGACTACCAAATCGGAATAAGAACTATTGGTGCTAAAAATAAAAATAATATTCCTTCTAGGGGAGATTAAGCTTTAGGGTGGTGAGCATAAGGACATGGATTCTAAACTATTGAAGCATAAAATAGAGATGGAAAATGCAAGCGTTATGAAGACAATGATTTATCCACGTTAATAGGTTTATGTGATTCTTTACACAATGATGACATGAGATATCCTCAAGGTGAGCCCTCTCTAAATGAGCAAAATGGCACTCCACATCCAAGAAAAGATTCTCTAGCTCCGTGAGTTTATGCAAAAGGCAATACTTTGCTTCCTATCTGTCAAGGAGAACCTTTCCCAATAAAAGCTTAACATGCCAATAAAGATCAACCATATTGAGATAGTGGTTCTTCTTTCCGCTAATGTTTGTGGTGTCTAGAATCCATGTAGCTACACCATCCAAAATTCCAAATATAACATGTTATGCATTTCTTGGCACACCTATGCTTCAAATTCATTTATTTTTTAGCTAAAATTTAGGAGAATTATAGAGCGATTAATGAAAAGATGAATATTCAACTCAAAAACGAGGTCAAGAACTGCTAAAGTTGCTACAATCACCACTCCCATTACAACAACAAACACATTCACATTATCTAGTCATTTTTACTAGGTAGAGGTGAAAACTAGTGGACTTTAGAAGGCACACCACAGATGGATGTAGAGTGTAGAAACCAAAGAAGAAGGAGAAACTATCCCACATGGGAAGGTCCAAGATAGAATGGAATAGGGTGAGGCCCTTCTCGTTAGAAAGAACCTGAGGGAAAGAGAAATGCTAGAAAAGAGAGTAGAAACGAGAGAAGCCCAGACGAAGAGATCCAATTGAAAATCATGGTGGCCAGAGGAAATAACCTACATGCTAAGTACCCAAGTGAAATAGAAACCTAGTGAACATATCATGAGAAGATGATTGTATGGAATTCTCTAGAGACTCCAAAATTTGGGAGACAAATTCTACCCATAAATATAATGCAATGGAAATGGTTGAAGGGAAGGGGAGGTGGCACCAAGCTGCAACATATCCCACACTTCATATATTATGTGCAAGTAGTGTCACTCCCATCAAGAAAGTAATAGTTTTGGATGTGAGAATTGAAGAGTCCTCCTTCAAATGAGACACTAGGAGACTCTCCCATAAACTATTACATATGGAGTAGGGGTCATTGTAACTTTTGGTTTCTAATATATCTATTATTTTATTTCCATGCCTATGGATGTGAGAAGAAATAACTATAGGAACCTAGTGGAGAAGGGAAGCTATACATGAAAAGAAGTTTTGAAGCCTCGAATTGTGGGAAATATGAAGTTGTAGAGGAAATTTTAGCCTAAAAATGTACATGAAAATTTCATGTAATTTCCATGTCATAATATGTAAGCCAATCAAAATACTTTAAATTTAAAATTAGATACATGTGAATATTTTAGAGAGAAATGAAAGAAACTACTTTTTTTAATTGTATTTTTGGTTTATCTCCTAATAGGTTTACTCAAATTTCAAGTGTAGGCGCTCATGCTATCCATAATTAAATTCCACATCCAACTTTTACCCATTATGTATACTTTTGAGAAGACCCACATTGATAAAAATTGAAGATACATTAAAAAAGTGTTTTGAACATGTTTTTTTAATGTATCTTTAACTTTTATCAATGTGGGTCTTCTCAAAAGTAGGTAATGGGTGCTTGTTGCATGAAATTTAATTCCACATATAATGCGTATACACACTTGAAATTTGAGTAAACATATAAAGATATAAGCCAAAAATACAATAAAAATGTAGTTTCCTTTCTTCCTTTTTAACTTGTATTTTATTGTTTTAATTATTATTTAATTATTTTTCCTTAGGATGCCACTTTTATGCGGAAATTTCCTCTAATGGAATGAATATCCATTTAGTAGCCTCATAAACAAGGAAATAATGAGGCAAGAGTCCTCTTCAATGCAAAATTTGGTGAAATTCCACAAGAGTGCTTGCTTGAGCCCAAATTTAAGAGTAAATGGCTTACCAACATTATTTTTGTTGAAGCCCATGTAGCCTGTATAAGCACATATGATAAGCTCATAACTAGAAATTGCACATAATCTCCTTCTTATTATTAATAATTATTAAGAATTATGTATACTTTGGAATAACCTATGACCTTTAGTGTGACTTATAATGAAACCATACATGTGTGGCCATATGGTTTTGATATTTTTCCCATCAGAAGACTTGGGTGTTGATAGGCTTAGATTTTGCTAGGATTATTAGCTACTTGTGACACGAGCAGACACAATAGTGGATCACCCAAGTCACCACGAGGCTAATAAATCTTTACATTAAGTAATTTTAGCTACTTCTCCTTGCAAAATACGTTGTATCAACGAGTAGTAAGGAACATCATGACAAAGTAATGGAAGATACCCTAAAAATTGAATGCCTACATGATTATATTTTAAAGGAAAAAATTATTATATTGAAATCAGAGACTATGACTGATGATATTGAGACAATTAAAATATTTTTACCACTCAGATATCAGATATCATTGTTGTATTTCAATAATGCATAAGAAATGCTTCACAAGATTCACATTAGAGGATTTTGAAATAATATTCATAAAATTCTATGTGTATTAGGAAGTGACAATTTGCATAGCATGAAACTAATTAATGTAAAAGTATTATCCCTACCAAAGGCTAACGACCATTCATTTCTGCACTAGGCATTTGGATACAGAGAAACATTTGGGATACTATTCATTTGGAAGTTTTTTCATCCCCGTGGTGTGCATTTGGTTATGAAATGTCAATTCCAAGTTTGAGAAGAATGGGAGACGAATGAGTAGACCACATTTTCACTTCAAATATTTGCATGAATATAAATTGACAACAATTTAACTATAAAGATGTATGTTTAAAATGCCGAATTGTTAGTAGATTGATTTACATGAGAGACCTGGTTCATAAATCATTTGGAAAAGAGATAAATATAGAAATACATGCATAAGAGAAGCTGGCTTGAGGTACAAGAGAAGAGAAGTTAAGTAGTTGTAAAGGAGTAGAGACATAGTATAGAAGAAATCAAAAGAGAAGGAACAATTTAGAATTAGAGACTCGATAAGGCAACAAAATAAAACTTTCGTGTATTAGGAGTTTGGTGTCTCCTTTCAGATAGTAGCGTAAAAAATAATAGGTTGAAGCCTATGAGAAGAGCGAGTGGGTGTTCCTAGAAAGTTATATCTTTGAAAGGAAAAATAATGTTGAAGCCTACTATAGGCAGAAGCCTATAAAAATTCATGTAAATGGGGGAGTGGGTTCCTGTCTTTATATCACAAAAAAAATGTGGTTTTCTCCCTTTATGGGTTTCCACTTATATCTGGTGTCTACATCTATTACTTGTGTTTGTCATTGAATTTGTGGTTAATTGTTGAACACCTACTTAACTCCTCTAATTGTTAAAGAAAAGTTTAAAATGAAGTTAAGATAAATTGAAATTTTTCATTTAAAATACACAATTACTAACTCACCCCTCCTCTTAGTAATTTCTTAGTTTCTAACAATTGCTATCAGAGTGAGATCCCTCTATATTAGCCTAATAGATAGAAGGAATATATAGTTCATAAGAATGGCTACTTAGGAAGGGTCTTCAACAAATAAATATCCTTTGTTAATGGTACTAACTATACCAATTGAAAAGTAAGAATGAGGACATATCTAATTTCTCTTGGAGTAGATGTCTGGGATGCAGTGGAGAATGGCTATGAAGAGCCACGTGTAATAGCTAACAAATATGACAAACTTAAATTTTCATTCAATTCCAAAGCCATGAATGTGATCCTTAGTGGGATAGTTGAGTCATGTTTTGTAAATATAATGCATTATAAGACTCCTAAATAAATGTGGGAAAAAATAAAATCATTCATGAAAGAAATGGTAAAGTGAAATTAGCCAAATTACAAATTTACATACTACAGCTTGAGATCTTCCAAATGAATGATGATGAAGACATAACTAAGATATTTCTTCATGTTGATTAAATTTCTAATGTCATGAAGGGTTTGGGTGAAAATAATAAGGAATGTACAATAGTCCCAAAAAGTGTTGAAATCACTCCCTTCCATGTTTAGTCCTAAAATATTAGCTATTGATGAAATGTCTAACTTTGAAACACTAAAAATGGATGAATTTCTTGGTTCCATAACAATATATGAAATGAGAATTACAAAAGGGAAGTATACATCAAGATATGTAGCATTTAAAGCAAATAATAAATCAACAAAGGACCAAGAAGGCTTAAGTTTAGGCTCAAATGAAGAAGAAGCAAAATTTGTGAGAATATTGATGAGCCTCAGTATTGCAATAAGAATATTGCAACTCCCAAGGCTACCAACGTTAATTATCAACCCAGGGTTCATACAAACTTAAGAGGTATCGATACTATATGTGTGGATTAAAATGTGTCCTTTGTTTCCTATCATGATGTAATGGAGTGCATGTAATGAAATTAAATCCTAACTAGTTGCAGAAATGGAAATGCTTGAAATGGAAACATTAACCTATTCAAGAAAAAAAATACAAGGAAAACTATTCTAACTACATAAAGTAAAGGTAATTAACTAAATATAAATCATTAGATCACAAATATTTTAGATCCATTGACAGATTTCATTGGATGTGGCAAACAAGAAAATCATTATTATATTATCCAAGTCATAGATGTGTCCATTAACCCAGTTCACTAAGATGTTTTGCATGGGTAGAAAGGCAAGTACTAAGTGGTGTTTATTCCTCCTCAACCAATTATTTAGAGCCTAGGGCTCAATATTCAACCCTAAGGTACACAAAACAACCTTTTTCAGCAAATATGGGCAAGTATATACATGTTGGAAGAGTGCTACAAGAATCTACTACAAGAAACAAGTTTGCTACATGAAGAAATAATTCACCCAATGACCAGGAAAATCAAATCCAAATTTGATGGGAATTTTTTTTTATTGATTAATATGTCTTAGGTCTCCATTACAAGTGGAATCACTCAAAGGCACCCCTATTAACACATGCTAAAAATAGTAGAAAATTAGTAGTCTAAAATCTAGAAATTCAAGAAGTAGTGAGCTAGTTAATCTATCAAATGCCTAAACAAATAAAGTGTGAATGAAATGGGGTAGATTTTGTTATTAGATAAAAATATTCTATGATCTATTGCAAGTGTAATAAACTCTATTGAAGCTCATTAGCATGTTCTAAAAAATAACATAAATTTACTACTATTTGCCACAAGGGACTTCCAGAAATTTAGATTTTGGAATAAGGAAACTAATCAAAGTAGCTAAATGATTACTATGACCTTAAATTTTTTTTAAAAGTATGAAATAATGCTTTTTATCTTTAAAAACAACTTACTTCAACCATTTAACCCAATCCTACAACAAGAAATCATCAATACTAAATGCAGAAATAGAAAACGACAAGAACAAGAGATGCATGTGAATAAGAAGTGAAAGGACAAAATGTAAATGATAAAAAAAGGCTCTAAGGCTCCTAGGATGGCCAAGCCCAAGGAAACTCAGATTGCTATTAAAGATACCAGTATTGAGAAGTCAAAAATGGAACCGATCTTCATTACTTTCATCAATACAATTACACCCCTGCAAGAAATGAAAGTGGAGCTACAAAAATAGGAGTTCTCTCCATAAGAAGACTAAGAAAAATCAACACCTAGAGGAAAATTTGACTTGGTACTTATATAAAATTATTAGGAAGAATTCCCATGAACGGAGGAAGTTTTCGCCTCCAAAATCCCTAATATAGTCGATCTGCTTCGCAACACTAGGAACCTGCATTAAATGATAGAGAAAACATTCCTAGATTTTCTCAATCATTGGAGCTCCAGAATTTGTGCAATAATTTTAGAATATCTTGTTGATATATTATCCAATATTGATCCTCATTTAGTAGGGATAAAGTCCCTAAATTATCTCTTCCTCCAAATGTCCATAATTTTCCCAATATTCTCACAGTGTTCTACAAAATTAAATAATATTAGGCACAAACATGTAATTATCCCTAAACCTTCCTAATAAACATATTAAAGCTAAAAAACAAATATTATGTGTACAAGGAGAGGTTTAATATATCCTTCATGTGCCTAAGAAAGTTTAGATGGGCCTTAATTTATGTTTAATTTGGAGGCACATCATACCCGCCTGCTGAAGCTATTGCTCATCCTTTGAGAAACCTATTCATCTTGATCACCTTATTGTTCTTCATGAATGCTGACATGTTTCATGCTTTGTTTTATAGTCTTTGATGCTATTTTCTCTTCTTGTCTTGGTAATGCATTTTTCAATCTCAGTTTCCCAAGGAAACACTACTGTAAGTTGAGGTTGCTTCTTTCCCTTAGGTGGCCCTTCAACTGTAATGAGTTGCACACAACCTAAATCCTCTAGAAACTAAATTTTCCATGCCCAGTGGTGGTGGTTCCACCATTTATTTCTTTTTTTTTTCTTTCTTCTATTTTTCATCTTTTCCATTATTTTTTCTCTTTTTTTCAACTTTTCTCTATTTTTTTATTGCATGCAAATAAACTCAAAGTGCTTGGAGTTAACTCGGTTGGCCCTCACCTACCCTTTCACACTCTTTGTCTTCCATCATGACTAAATAATTACATCCTACTTTCCCATGTCTTTTTCACTTTTGTCTTGTCCTCTCCCCCATGTGCGGATGTCTTGGTGGAAAAGTGAAGTTAATTGTTGGATAAGGCTGAGGTTGCCCTGCTACTAATCTTGGCTATAAAAACCTTTTCCTTCATACACTTGCAATGTTTTTCAAGATAAAATAAGTTCGTAAGAATGTTTTAAAGGATTGCATACCTAAGCCTTACCCTTGAAGTTTTTTGTCAAGTGATATTGAGGTTGTTTATATGAATTTTGAAGTTTCCTTTGGTGGTCCTGAAGTTGTTGCTAATTATCTTGAAGTTGCATGTGATACTCTTCTGGAGGTCCTATTACTGATAGCCTTGAATATGGAGGTCTCTTAAGATTTTTTCTTGTTGTTGCTACTGCTTCACATCCTTGGCTAAAATTTTGCTACTCAGCTTCATAACATGATGATTTGATAGGTGTTGACCTCCTTTCTTTGTTGATGCATAGGTCTTCATAGCACGATTCTTTTTCTCACTAATGTAGTATTTTTATGTGCAGGACTGTTTATGGTGTTCAATCTGTTGTTTCTGGAATTCATGGATGCCAACCCACATTCTAAACCTCTGTCTTCCAGTTACCATGAGTAAGTTGTCCTATTCAAATACCACCTTCTTGGAGTGTTGGGATTGGACATGGGCGATGTTCACATTCCCCAAATTTTTCACACCTGTCATACACCCTTCCAACACTTCATGTCACCATTTGTTTCCTCCAAAACTCCTCAACCAACTTCTTGTAGCAGTTCAGGACATCCTTTACCAGTACAAAGAATCATGTAGCAACTTCGTGTAACAAACTTGTGTCATACATGTTTTGGCCATATCTACCAAATTCTATACTGGATTGACCTGAAATTTTTTGAGCATGTTTCCATCATCCTTATTCACCTCCCCATAAAACAATATTGGCCAATGGATGCACGAATATTGAGAAAAAATAAAAATGGTTGTAAGTGATGGGGGGCTCTTTCTCAAAACCTGCGCACTAGAATTTTCTGAAATTTCTTAGGCATGTTACCATCATCCATATGCATCTCCCTATGAAACATCTTGGCAAATGGATGCATGAATATCGAGAAAACTTAAAAATGTCTATAGGTGATGGAGGTCAATTTCTCGAAAAATGTGCACCTAAATTTATTGAGATTTCTTGGGCATGTTACTATCATCCACATACGTTTCCCCTAAAACATCTTGGAAAATGAATGAACTATTTTCAAGATATGCCAAAAGTAATTTTTTTCTCTGTGTATTTTTACTTCCTATAGAAAAACGGAGCCTTCCTGTAGAATTTTAGTAAACTAAGAAAAATGAGTGGTAAAATCTTGGGAATGATGAGTGGATGGTGGCAATAGATGAGGGTTATGGATTCGCATGGCCTTGGTCCTTCATTAGCATCTAAGAAAAGGAGGAGAATGTCCAAGTTTTACTTCCTTTAAGTAGGCTTTTGATCAACCTTTCTTTTGGTGGCTAACATGTTTTTGTTGCTTGCAGAGCTTGGAGAGTGCATGCATTCATGAGAGAAATATACATGGAGAATTTATTTTTATTCTTTTTTTCCTTTTTTTCTTCTAAGCCTACTAGCCGCCTCAATGAGGTTTTCAACTAGTAGGTCTTCCTAGGCACCTCAAAGGAGGTTTTAACCAAGGACCTTTTTTTTTCTCTTTTTTCTCTTTTTTCCCAACCCATTGACCACCTCATGGAAGCTTTCAATCAATGAGCCAATCTCAAGTGCCTCAAGGGAGGTTTTCACCTGAGATTTTATTTTTTTCTCTTATTATTCATTTTTTATTTTTTTCTATCCTACTCTACCTGAAAAAAACAATCTCTTTCAAGTATAAGAATAATTCCAATGGAGAAATGTGCACACCAAGATGACAGATACACTAATGTGTAGACTTGAAATATATTATTTTAACTGTACATGAATTTCAGAGAAAAAATGCTTTAAATGAGATAATATTTGGAATTATTGAAGAACAATGTGTGGCTGCAAATTACTAATTTTATGTAACCATATTCCAATCTAGTATGGATATCCCTAGTCCACATGTTGATTTGGATAATATTGGATGTATTTTTCTTCCATAAAGTTCAGATTTGCTTCTTATTGTTGATTATTTTCTTGAACACATGGAGGATCTAATCGTAAACATGAGGGAACTTTCTCAATCTTTGATTTTAATGTCTGCTCTTCATCAAGTGTAGTCCATGATTCTTTGGTCTTCTCATTTGAATCTTTGTTTGCTAAATATTCGCCTTCAATGACATCAAGAGAATATCTTTTTGACAATTCTCTTGTTCATCTAAGATGAATATGTTAGGAAACTAGTTCACAAAAAGATAGAAAAGATAGATCAATGCCTTAGAATTTAGCCTCTTTGAGCAGGAAACC